>CM053565.1:53898997-53912631 GCA_028646485.1 Cryptoprocta ferox | reverse complement strand
CCCCCCCCCCCCCCGCCCCGGCCCGGCCCTGCCCTCTGAGCACACGGGGCCTCCGGAAGCATCGTGGCTCCGCTCAGCGACAAGCACCCGGCTGCGCGAACAGTTCACACGACCTGCACTGCCCCGCGCCGCCTCGGACACGAGCTGGGCCGTGGGGCTCCGGGCGCCCCCACCCCCCGCAGATGCCCCCCCAGCCGCGTCCATGTCCGTCCTGGTTTAAACGCTCTGCGAGGCCTGTGCGCAGCCTCCCGCCCCTCCTCCCGCCCGGTGCAGGTCTCGGAGTCAGGCCCCAGCCAGTCCCGGCGGAGTGAGCCTCTTCCCTCCCGGGGGCTCCGTGCTCGTGTTCTCGGAACGGACTCCCGAGGCCGGGAGCACTCCGTGGGTCCCGATACTCGCCGCCAGCGCATCTTCCAAACTCACACCGCGGAGAGCTACCGGTTCTTCCTCAGAACGTTCGGGAACCTGCTAGCACCGCGGCTGTAACACTCGTGCCCCCCGACAGGCCATCCGCGCCGTCCCGCCGGAGACGGTCCCGTTTCGTTGTATCTGCTGCGCGTGTTTTGACGCTTTGTCTCCCTTATTTGTAATATTTCACATTCAAAAATTCCAATTTCGGTTTATCCAATTCATAGTTTGTTTTTCTGGGATTTCCCTCTTCTGGAGGTTTCCTGAGAATACGCTTCTACGATCTCCTGAGTTCCTTCTTGTTTTTTGTCTCTACGTTAAAAAATGACTTATTCTGTGTTTACGTTCTCTGTACAGAGTATACATCTTCTCGCTGCGCTGCAAGGCCTTCTCGTTGATTGAGCACCGACGTTTATGTAACTTACGTAACGCTGTTTAAAATAAACTGGCTTCTGAGGCGTCTGCATGGCTGTCAGTTGGCGTCCGACTTCGGCTCAGGTCACGATTTCACGGTTCGTGAGTTCGACCCCCGCGTCGGGCTCTGTGCTGACAGCTCGGAGCCTGGAGCTGCTTCTGATTCTATGTCTCCCTCTCTCTCTGCCCCTCCCCCACTCGCACTCTGTCTCACTCTGTCTTTCAAAAATAAATACAATAACAAAATCAATAAAATAAAATAAAAATAAAATAAATTAAAATAAAATAATAAAATAAAATAGAATAAAATAAAATAAAAAACCCTTCTGGGGCATCTGGGTGGTTGTCAGTTGAGCGTGTGACCCTTGATTTTGGCTCAGGTCACGATCCCAGGGTCATGGGGTTGAGATCCGTGTTGGGCTCCTTGCTGAGTGTGAAGCCTGCTTAAGATGCTCTCTCCCTCCTTCTGCCCCTCTGCCCTACTCGTGCTCTGAAATAAAAAATAAAATACTGGGGCGCCTGTTTGGCTCAGTCGGTTGTGTGTCCGACTCCGGCTCAGGTCATGATGTCACAGTTCATGGGTTCGAGCCCCGCGTCGGGCTCTGTGCTGACAGCTCGGAGCCTGGAGCTGCTTCGGATTCCGCGTCTCCCTCTCTCTCTGCCCCTCCCCTGCTCACGCTCTGTCTCTCAAAAATGAATGAACATTAATAAATAAATAAGTTAATAAATAAAATAAATAAAACAGAATAGAGTGAAATGGGTTTTGTGCAACCGCAGGACGTGTGGAACATTATCTGGCCCTGTGTGAGCTGGAACACCCCCGCCCGCCGTGCGGTGTCTGAGCAGCAGCTGGGCCGGTCGGGGCCACAGGTTATGGCCTTTCCTTGCGTCAGCCCGACGCTTCTCTCTCTCACGTGTTGGAAGGGAAACACAGGTCTGCGAAAACGAGCAGACCCGGCAGACCACAAAGAGCCCCGCCGGCACCTGCGTTTGGATTTGATCTTCAGACCAAAGGGGAAGAATCCCAGACGCGTTCAACAGAAAGGCGTGATCTGCTTCTGCGCAACAAACCGGGTCGCGGGAAGGAAATCCCTCGCTGCTTTGGCCAGTACGATCGGTTTTTAGTAGAAAAATTCAAATATGCACAAAAAGAACTTCCCGCCAAAGTAACGTGAACAGAAAGGTATTTCCTAAGTGTTAACGTTCTGCCACATCAGAGAGGTCTCGCCCGCGCTCTCCCTCCGCGTGTGTGCGGGGACGTGTGTGACGTCTCCCTCCTCACCGTCTGAACGTGTCTGAGACACGACGTGCCCTCATCCTGAAAACGGCCATGCGTGCTCCTGAGAACGAGGACGACCACGGCACGGGTATCCAAAGCAGGAAATTACCGTTGCCAGAAACCGCTCACGTTTCCAGAATTAAATCGCGAGGGTAACAAAATGCTTCCCCGGATACGTCAGGTGGAGAGCACGCGTGGCCAGCCCGTCCCTGCCCCCCTGCCCCCGGCACGGCGGCTGGTGTCAAGGGGCGCACAGCCCCCGTCCGACTCGCTCGCTGTCCCGGGTTTCCCCATCGCCGCCCCACCCCCTCCGCACCGGGGTCAGCTCGCGACCAACTTGAGAGAGAACATGGAGTCAAACAGGACACACGGAGCCCTCCTGCCGTCGGGCCGGGTCCGGAGCGTGAAGAGCTCTGAGGGCTCCAGGACCCCCTCCCCCGAGGCACAGGCAGGAAGTTCCACTCCATAAACACGGATCCTTCGAGACAAGTACCTTTCCAGTGAGTGGGGAGCAGAGACTGCCGTTGCCAAGATGCTTCTTGGAGTGGGGCGTGCACGCCGCCGCCCTGGGGAGGGAGCCGTCAGGACTCTTCTTCGAGGCTGGGATTCTGCCAGAGGAAGAAAACAGTCGGGCTCTGCGGGTTCTCACGCCCCCCCTACACCACGTGGGGCTGTCACGTAGCCTCGGACGTCCGCTCAGGAGGAGCAGGGAGCGAGTCGGGGTCAGAGCCCTTCTGAGACTGGACTCTTGCGGCACCGGAAAGCCAGAGACACCCCCCACCCGGGTTCCGCAGGACGCGTATGAAGCAGCACAAATGCCTACAGTCTCCACGTCCTCCGACCTCCACCCAGGTCGGTGACAACCGGCCCCAAGGCCAGGGCGCCGCTGCGGCCTCCGCCCTCCGCCCACACGCTTCCCTGCACCATGGCCGCCGCCGTCCAGACACAACACATCCCATCCGGGGCAGCGACACAAAGGAACAGGTGACCCTCCCATTTATATTTGAAGTCACCTCAGCAGAGGTGGGGCAGAGGGAGCCGCGCTCTGGCCTCCCCAAGGCTCCGGCCACTACGGCAGCCAGGCGGGCGGGTCCCAAGGAGCCCTTCCCGGCGGACGCCACCCCCCATGGGCCCGGGGGAGCCCCCCCGCCGCTCACCGCAGATAGAAGAGCACGTAGGCCTGCTGGTTCAGAACCACCTTGATGTTGCTGGAATGGACCAAGGAATCGTTCATCTGGTACCACTGCCCGTTGCTGGCCTGCAGCGGCGCGGGGCGTGGAAGAAAACGAGACAACAGGCAACGGTCAGCACGCGTTCTGTAACCCCAGTCTTCGAAGGAAGGAAGTAAAAGGATCTGTGGTCAGGGGCGCCCGGGGGGGCTCGGGCGGTTAAGCTCCCGACTTCAGCTCGGGGCCTGGAGCCTGCTCCAGGGTCTGTGTCGCCCCCTCTCTCTGCCCCTCCCCTGCTCGCGCTCACTCTCAAAAATAAACGTAAAAAAAATAAAATCGCCACGTACACCCACGCGCTAACTGGCCACGATCTCTCGCCCTGAACCCCCACCCCTTCCTGGTGCCCGCCGGCCGCCAGCTCCCCCGCGAAGGCTCTCTTGCGTCTGATCTGCATGGCGTCTCCCGCCAACACCCAGCCGTCCCGAGCCTCGTCCAGGAGCCTCGGCCCACGTCCAAGGACGCGACAGACCCCAGCGCAACGGGCGCTAGAGACATCTCTGCCCTCCATTCGCTGAAGCTACGACAGGATCGGAACACGGCCACGAACGTGGCCGCGTTCCAGGAGTACACGTTCCGCAGGGGCCACACATGGACTCGCGCACACGCGCCCCCAGGAGGCCGCACCCGCACCGCCACCGGCCACAGACACCCCCGCACCCGGAAGCACCGACCTTCACGTAGCAGTAGTAGTGGCCCGCGTGGCAGCTGTAGCCGGAGTGCACCAGCACCGCGTACAGCCCATACGTGACAGGCTCGCCGCTGCTCTGCGACATGTACGGACGGATGTTCAGGAACTCCGGGTAGCCTACGTCCTGCAGGGAAAGCCCAGGCTAAGGCTCTGCGAATTCGCCGGTGAGCGTAAGGTCGGTTCGCCCCCTCCAGCCACAACTGCGTAAGACGCACGATTCGGCTGGTCTTTGACAACTGGGGTGGGGGTGGGGGGGCGCAACTGGGCACGCGGCAATGCTGTGGCAGGAGCCCCTCGGTCAGGGTTAAAAAATAGGAAGCAGAGGGGCGCCTGGGGGGCTCAGTTGGTTAAGCGGCCGACTTCGGCTTGGGTCACGATCTCGCAGTCCGTGGGTTCGAGCCCCGCGTCGGGCTCTGTGCTGACAGCTCGGAGCCTGGAGCCTGTTTCGGATTCTGTGTCTCCCTCTCTCTGCCCCTCCCCTGCTCACGCGGTCTCTCAAAAATAAACAAACATTTAAAAATTAAAAAAAAAAATAGGAAGCAGAGAAAAGAGTCTCTTTCAACAGATCGATGCGGAACTCTATTTTATCGTCCTGTCAAGTGCTGCGCAGTCTACTCTCTCTCCCTGGGTGGGCCCCCAGCGAGAGAAATAGCTCGTTTCTTCCCCCGCCACCGTAAGGAGCACTGGGGGGGACAGGGAGGTGATGCCCTGGTCTGGGTCCTCAGAGAAAATGGCGCTCACTCCATGGAGTCAACTGTCACAGTAAAAGTCAAAACCAGAACCGAGCACATCAGGACAAAGGTCACGGCAGAATTTATTTCAACTTTTGACAGTTTTCCACGGGGAAGTATTTTCAAAAATTATCTTTGAGGGGTGCCTGGGTGGCTCAGTTGGTGGCATTTGACTCTTTGATTTTGGCTCAGGTCGTTCTTACGGTTTGTGGCATCAAGCCCCGTGCTTGGTGCGGGGCGTGGAACCTCCTTAAGACTCTCTCTCTCTCCCCCCCCCGCCCTGCTCACACTTCCTCGCTGTCTCAAAAAAAACCCACCTTTGAATGGTAGATTTACCTGCATTTCTGCCTATACACAAATAGACGTTTTAAAAATGAAGTGTGGGGCGCCTGGGTGGCTCAGTCAGTTGAGCGTCTGACTTCGGTTCAGGTCATGATCTCACAGTTCGTGGGTTCGAGCCCCGCGTCGGGCTCTGTGCTGACAGCTCAGAGCCTGGAGCTGCTTCCAATTCTGTGTCTCCCTCTCTCTCTGCCCCTCCCCCCACTCATGCTCTGTCTCAAAAATAAACATGAAAAAAAAGTTTTTAATAAAAAAAAAAAATGAAGCGTGATTTACGCGGCGTGAACCACAGAGTTCTCACGTGCATAGCGGGAGGAGTCTGAGCAGCGCGCCCTGACTGACCGTGACCATATTCCCATCGAGCCAGAGGTCTGCTCGTGCCCCAGGAAATGGCTCCATCCCGAGCACCCACGGTTGGGCTTTGTCGTCACCGACGAGCTCTGCCTGTTCCTGGGCTTTACACCACTCGGGACACAGAGCGTGCACTTCTTTTTTTTTTAAAGAGAAATCTTTAAAAGATTATTTATTGATTTAATTCAGAGACAGAGAGGGAGGGAGGGGCAGAGAGAGAGAGAGAAGGGGGAGAATCCCAAGCAGGCTCCGAGCCATCAGCCACCAGTGCAGAGCCCGACGAGGGGCTCGAACCGTGAGATCGTGACCTGAGCCGAAAGCAAGAGTCGGACATTTAACCAACTGAGCCCCCAGGTGACCCCAGAGCTCGTACTTTGTGGTGCCTGGTTTCTTTAGGTCAACACAGCGCACGCGGTGCTGACCCTACATAGCTTTTTCCTCCCACTGACAAACTCGGAATCCCCATAAACTCGACACACTAAACTCATGGGCCTCAATCCGATCCTGCCAGAAATGGGCCCCCCGGTCAAACAGACCCGTGTTTCTCAAACTGTGTTCCAACAGAAAACTAGTTCCGGGAAATATTAAGGTGAAACATGAGCTCCTTAGGGCAAAACCACAACGATCTCATTTACTGCCGAGTCCCGCTAACTTCCGGTGCACTGATGGCACAGCACGGGGTAAGCACATGAGTGTGAGTAAAGTGGTAAAATGACTGAATGAACGACTGGATCTCCAAGCAATTAACTTCAGAATATCCTTCACAATAAAAGTCTCCTCTCAGAGATTTAAAACGCAACACAGCTTATTAATAAAGGCTCTGAGAAGGCCTGCAATTAAAAAGAATTGCTGAGCTGTAGTTTGGCAGTTCCCAAACTCGGCTGAGCAGAGAACGCTTTCAAAGTACAACACAGCTGTACGTGCGAAACACGGTGTTTTATAAACACGCAGCACTGACATCCTGCAGAATACCAGTTTGGGAAGTGCTGATCTAAGTCAGCCCCCGTCACTGCCGGCGAGGAAACGGGAGGCTCAGACAAGTGCCTCCCCCAAACCACAGTCCGCTCTAACCATTCTTATGATAACGACACCTTGACGCCTTCTGTTAAAAACACCACTGTGCGGGGACACCTGGTGGGCTCAGCTGGGGGAGTATCTGCCTCTCAATCTGGGGGGGTGGTGTCGTGGGTTCAAGTCCCACGCTGGGCACAGAGATTACTTTAAAAAAAAAGTTAATGAAGTAAAACAGGGGCGCCTGGGAAGCTCAGTCGGTTAAGTGTCCAGATCGTGATTTTGGCTCAGGTCATAATCTCACAGTTCCTGAGTCTGAGTCCCGCTGACAACGCAGAGCCTGCTTGGGATTCCCTCCCCCACTCATGAGTGCGTATGCTCGCCCTCTCTCTCTCTCTCTCTCTCTCTCTCTCTCTCTCTCAAAACAAACTTACAAAGATAGTAAAGTCAAATTAAATCATATTAAAAAATAAAAGATCATGGGGCACCTGGGCGACTCAGCCAGTTAAGCATCTGACTCTTGATTTCGGCTCAGATCATGATCTCACGGTTCATGGGTTCGAGCCCCAAATCAGGCTTTTCACTGGTGGTGCACAGCCTGCTTGGGATTCGCTCTCTCTCTCTCTGCCCCTCCCCTGCACTCTCTCTTTCTCAAAGAATAAACTATTAAAAAAAACTAAAAAAAATCTAAAATACTCCACTTTGCTATAAAAAAAAATACTTAAAAAATAACGATTACGCGGGGATTCTGCAAAAACGCCAGCTCCTAAGCCCTGTGCTCCCGAGGCTTTAAGTCACTGGCTCTGGGGCGGCGCCCGGAAGCCTACTCCTCCAAGGCGGCCGCCCGAGCACAGGGGACGCCGCGCGAGCGCTCACCTTCGTGATCTTCCCCCCGCTGAAGTTGGCGAAGCGCTTGAGGGACAGGGTTAGGACGTTGGACGTTCTGTGGATGGTGAAGCGCTTGCTGGCTGGGACCTTCTTCTTGCATCTGTGAGGGCGGCGAGTGGGAAACAGATGCGGACCCCCGTGCCCTAACGGGAGGAACGCTCCCGCGGGGGACCGGGGGCCGGAGGAAAGCTGGAGGAGGTAAAGCCCCGAGGAGGCCGTCGCCCACACAGGGAAGCAACCCCACAACACGGGAAGGCGCGAGCTGGTGACGCAGGGCGGGAAGGGAAGCCGGGAGGCCGGGGGCTGAGGGAGGGGAAGACGGGACAGCGGACAGCTTCGGGGGCAGCGGGAGACAAACTGAGAGGGGAAGAAAGGACAGGAGTGATACATCTGAAAAGCGTCATTAAGAAAGATATTCTTGGGCGTGGGGGGGACGCCTGGGTGCCTCAGTCGGTTAAGTGTCTGACTCAGGTCATGATCTCATGGTTTGTGAGTTCAAGCCCCGCACTGGGCTGTGCGCTGACAGCGTGGAGCCTGCCCGGGATTCCCTCCCTCCCTCTCTCCCTCTCCCATTCTCTCTCTCTCTCTCTCTCTCTCTCTCCAAGTAAACTTAAAAATAAAAAAGAAGAGAAAAAGAATCCTCAGTGACCGCAGCTTGTGAATGAGCTAAACGTAAGGCACAGCCCCCACCGCGCAGTGAATCTACGCGACCCTCGGCAGAACGAGGTCACGGGCAGGTCTGCCGAGGCTGACGGAGGCCACAGAAGGCGGCTCATCCGAGAGGCGGGGCGGCAGACTGGCTGGAGCAGAGAGAGGCCACGAGGGGTCACCCTGCCGCTGCGTCGCCGAGCGACCGGCTTCCCAGGCGGGGAGCGCGCAGAACAGGGCCTGGCGCGTCCGAAGTGCGACGCACACGAACAGCAGCTACAAAACCGTGGCCACTGCCTCTGTCTCGTGAGGAGGTTTCAAGGCCTGTACGTCCTCCTCAAGGACGGTGCACAGCGGTCGCCCCGGGGGGTCAGGCGGCTCGGCGGGCGTCTTCCCCGGCGCCTGGCTCTCCGCGTGGGCGGCACGGAGCTTACTTGGCACACATGTAGGCGTTCTCTCCGCTCAGGGCGTCTGGTTTCACAAACAGCTCCAGAGCGCGCACGATATTAGCAGCTTGCTGAGGAGGACAAAACCGGGGCATCGAATCAACGGCAGAAGAAAAAGGCTGACTCGAGAAATGGCAAATGTAAGGTCTTTTTCAGGCTGAGGCAGCAAATCACAATCTACGTGCGTCAGAACCGGCCTGCCTGCTGCCACCTTCCGACGCCCAGGACGTACCGCAAAGGAGCGGGGCGGGGGGGCGGCGGCAGGTGACCTGGCCCCGGCGGCCGCGACAGAGGGTGGAGCCAGACAGGGCCCGTGCGCGCCAGCGGCTCCCCCCCAAGCCTCGCGGGCACCGTGGCCACCCCTCACGCCCCGGGGACACAAAGCCACACTTTATCTTGTTTTAAACGAAAGGAACACACACAGGAAAACGTGCGAACACAGCGGCCCTCCTTCAGGGCAGGAGCGTTCCAGCGCATCTTCCCGTCTGCCCGGGGAACGTGCCCTCCCTGGTTTCCGGCCCCGGCCCCCCCCACCCCCGGCCACACGACCTGGCGGAGCTGCGGTCCTTACCCGGATCTCCAGCGCCACGTCCAAGTACGGGTCGTACGTGTCCGAGACGCTCTTGCACACCAAACACTTCACTGCAACGGGACACGCGGCGCTGGGGCGGGTGACCCGAGGCGCCACCCCCGCGTCGCCAACTCCAGGGCTGGGAGGACCCCCCTCAGCCGCCAGCCCCGGGACGGGCTCCGTCCCGCAGGGCAGCGGCCACGTGTGCCAACTCTGCCCCAGACCTCCTCCCGGAGCGGGGTGCCCGTCGGCCGGGGGTGCATTTCAGAGGAGGCCGGCCCAGGTCCACCCGCCCAGCAAGCGCCCCCCCTGCGCCCGGACTCAGACTTTCCTGGTTAACACTCTCATCCCTGATGAGGGCGCGGAGAAAGCTTCTTCACTTACCCCGCGATCGGAGATAGCCCCCAAAAATCTGATGGACCAGGGTGGTCGCCTGCGTTTGCCGATCCAACCTGAAAAGGAGGCCACGGCCTTCAAGCGAATGACAGGAAGCAGCCCCTGCTCGAGTCCTCCCCGGCCCAGTGCACCATGGGGAAACCTCACCACATGGCCCGTGTCGGACACGCTCACCTGGCCCCTTGGCGGGTCCCCAGCCATGCCACCCGGCTCTGACCGGCCCGGGCCACTCCCCACGGCAGCGGCCTCAAGATCCCCCCACCCCCCCCACAGGAAACAAGAGGCCGGAGAAAGGCCTACCCAGTCTCCCGACAGAAGTGCCCCATCCTCCCGGAACCTGCCCCGCCCCGCCCCGCGCCTGGCCATCTGTGTCCCAGCCTCTTGCCTTCCAAGGAGAAGAGGAGCAGGGACACGCCCCCTCGCACCCGGTCAGGACAGCAGGTCAGGACAGCAGCGGTCACGGGCGCGGGCGGTACCCAAATCCCCGGCCCCGTCAACCAACCAGGACCCGAGACAGCCTCGGCCACAGCGGCCCACCCGCCCCACCGAGCGGAGCTGCGGGGGTCCTTGCGGGCGCGCTCCCCTCCCCTGCGCCCCCAGCCCCGCAGATGCCTCCCCACCTCTCCACACTCCCCGTGGCGCCCTGCCCTAGGCCCCTCTGTGCCTCGGTGTGCGGGCGGCCCCGACCCAAGAGCTCGCGGAGACGCGGAACCACACGACGGGGACCCACACGAGGGCAGGTGTTCATCCTGCAAAGCTAGGAAATGAAAACCAGCCGCCGCCACCGTTCGCCAAAAGGAGGGACGGCCGAGGACGTGACCCCAGCGCGCACCGGGAGCATGTGGGAAGCCGCACGCGGTGGTGGCCGGGGAGACCCAGGTGGCCCCAAGCTGGCCGGGAGCGACCACCACGCAGAGGCCGCGGTGCGTTCGCCCGAGCCTCGCAGCGGCCCCAAGCGGGAGGAGGAGGCCGGGCCCCGGTCTGCAGCGCGCCGGAGGGCGGCCTGGAGAAGCCCGAGAGACCCGGAGGCGGCGGAAGCCGCCCAGAGTCCCCGCGGGAAGGGGAGCCCAACGGACGGCGAGGCCGGGAGCGGCTGGGGAGGGGCGAGCGGGGAGCAGGAGGACACGGGGTCCCGAGACACACAGCCGCCACGCGGCGCCCAGGACTGGGAAGCACGGGCACCGCCGGGACAGAGCCACCTCGTGCGATGGAGATGAGCCCCCGGGAAGCGCGCACGAGGCGGAAGACAAAATTCCAAGCTGAACTAACGATCCTCAAACGAGTGTCTGGGGAAGAGGAAAACCACCGTGAGAAGGTTCAGGACCAAGAGTGAAAAAGAGCAAACGGAGGACGTTAACTGACGTGGAAACCATGTCGGAAATGAAGCCGGGGTTACGCGGGGCCCGAGGGAGAGGAGATTCAAGTGAACTCGGGGGGGGGGGGGTGCGACACGGCGGGAGGGGTCCAGGGGGTCGAGGTAAAGAAAGGGCCGCCACAGAGACGGAGGCCCAGCGGGGAGACCCCCAGCCCCTGGAGACCCTGAGCAAGGAAGACGGACCGACCAGGCCTTTCACACAAAGGCCATCACGTGCGCCCGGCCTGAGATGGGTGCGGAGCGCCGCCGCCGCGGACCGCGCGTAGATGCCCCGTGCGCACCCCGCCAGGGCCGCCCCGCATCCGGGGCACAGCGCCTGCCTAACTGACGACTGCACGACTTCAAGCCCACGTATTCCGAACTGAGCCGACCCAAAAGTCGCGGCGCTCGGACACCACGTGCCCGCTGCACAAGGCCGACGCCTGTGCGGGAAGGACGTTTGCGTCCACACGGTCCCAGGGCTGATGTACGGAAGCCACAGAGGACACGTGTCATCCCGCTCAGGTGTCCAGGGAAGCTGACCGACCGCAATCAGCTCTAGACGTTCCAGCGAAACCGCCACGCTTCAGGGACCGTGAATCCTCTAAGGCAAGGTCCTCGCGAGGACAGGAGAGGGGGACTGACCTCAGGCAGCCCTGCGCCTATTTAACAGGGAGTAAGACTGAGGCAAAGGTGGGGACGAGCGGGGGAGGAGAACACGTGAGTCTTGATGCCCCGACAAGGTGAGAAGTAACTCAACTAAGAGTGAGGCGTTGGGGGGGGGGGGGAGGGAAGGACAGAGGAGGGACAGGACACAGAAAACCAAGGGGTCCAGAAAAGAGGAGGAAGGCCACCCCCGAAGGCGCGTGCAGAGTCGGCGGCGGAGCAGACACACAGGCCGCCCTCGGCACCAGGCGCAAGTTCGCACGTTAGGGAGCAAAGGGAAACACAGCGAACGTGCTGTGATCATCGCACAGCAGTCTCACGGCCGCGTCCAGTGACAGCACCCGAGAAAGGGACCTCCGGCAGAGGTACGGGGACCGTCTGTGACCACAGCCGCCGCACAGCAAACGCTCCAGGAGGCACAAGGAGGCTGGCGCCCGCCCGCAACCACACACCCTCCCGGCGCAGGGACCGAGCAGGGAGGAAGCGAGCGCGGACGGGACAGGTGCAGGGCGGGGGGCACAGGCCTCAGGACGGACGCGTGACAAGGGACCCCGACGAGAGACGACCCCGTGTCAGGTGCACAGGGGACGCTCACAAACCCCCCGTCCGGCACGCGCTGGGTCCGAGCCAGCGCCAGGAAGCCCCACGAAGTTGGAACGTCGTAAGCGCCCTCCACGCACAGGGGCAACCGAAAACCTTTCGCGAAACCAAAGAGGAAAGGTCGCTTCCACCCGCCCATCAAACTGCTTCAGCTCCGACCACGCCGTATGTGTCCTCATTCCGCCAAGACCGGCGACCCTTTCCCACGAAAGCGTGGAAAGCACCCAACTCCCCGCGGCGCGGTGCCGGCCACGCGTGCCTGCCGTGACGTCAGCCCCGCCCGTCTTCCACGCCGGGGCCCTGCCCCGCGAACCCGGCCTCCTCCCACCCGCAGGCCCGAACCCCACACCTACCCACCCCTCCGGGGAGCCGGGCTAGCAGGGGGTGGGGGGTCGGCTGCTGACCTAAAGCCTCTCAGGGGCGTCCGCGCCGTGGCCAGGCCTGGGCACCACCGCCGGGGACCTGCAGCACCCACTGGCACGGAGGCCACGCCTTCACCACCCGCCGCGGTGGAACGCGCCCGGGCCCTGCCACGTCCCGTGCCTCCCCCTTCCCCCCATCAGAGTCTTGGGGTGACCCCTCCCGGGAGGCCTCCTGCAGGTAAGAGCACAGTGGAATTTTCCTGGGAAGGATCTGAGATGTCCGTCCACCATGGCGCCGACCACGGGACCTCGTAGACACGGGCCACCCCTCCACCACGGCGCCAACCACAGGGCCTCGTAGACACGGGCCACCCCTCCACCACAGCGCCGACCTTGGGACCTCGTAGACACGGGCCACCCCTCCACCACGGCGCCGACCACGGGGCCTCGTAGACACGGGCCATCCCTCCACTATGGCGCTGACTACAGGACTTTGTAGACACTGGCCGGCATCTGTCTCCCCTGTCACTGAGCTCCTCCACCTCCAGACTCAAGTCTCCCGCCGGAAGTGCCTGGCGCACAGGACGCAGTCAGCAAAGAGCTCAGATCATTAGCTACGGCGGGGATGGGGGGTGGGGGGGGGCAGGCCCTGCCTCTGCCTGCAGGGAGGGGAGGGGCAGAGCACGTGACCAGGCTGTAGCTCAGGGCGCAGCGAGCGGCAAAGGCCGGAGGAACCCAGGCAAACTCCTCGGGCTTTAAGAATCTCATCCAGGAGCCCAGAGGTTCCCAGGATCACAGCTACAACTCAGCTCTGCTCAAGGACGTTCCAGATGTTTCTTAAGTTGTTTGAGGTGCATTTCCAGGGTCCAGGACCCAGCTGTACCCTAAGTCACGGCAACGGCCACGGAACAGGGAATGTTTTCGGGCTGTTCCCCTTTGAAGTCGGAAGCCAGAAGCAGTACAAAACTTCCCTGACGGCACCGCGTCACAGAAGGGAAGACGCAGCATAACGTCAGCGATCCGTCACGGGCTCCCAAGTTCAAAATGAAGACACAGTAACCATGCAGAAAGCAAGCTCAAAAATCATAAACCTCCTACCCTCGAATGTTCAAGTTCTTTCACAAAGATGTAATTCCCACCCAACCCCCCCCAGCCTCCGTATCAAAATAAGGTGACGTTTAAAGATGGGACGAAAGACATAATTCCTACCCAACCCCCCTCCCCCCGATCCTTCGCATCAAAATAACGAGGCAGTT
>CM053565.1:53843113-53898497 GCA_028646485.1 Cryptoprocta ferox | reverse complement strand
CGCTCCCCTGTGTTGGCTTTTCTATAAGAGCCACTGCCTGCCTGTCACCTTGGCCTCCGGTGGACGGAGGGCTCTCGGAGGGGTGGGGCAGGTGTCCCCAGGTGTTCCTCAGCCCTCGATGTCCCTTCCACCCCCACCTCTGGCCTTGGCAGAGCTCTGAGCAGCGGTTCATCAGGTGGCAGTTTATGACCCTGTGCAGAGGGGTGGCCGGGGGTGACGCCGTGTTTTCCTGAGTCTTTCCAGGTTCTGTCCCAGGCCCTGCTTCCCCTGCCCCTGCCCCTGCAGCACGTGCGGGTGGGGGTGTCCGTGCTCACGTACAGAGGGGACGCTGTCCTCCCCTTTTCGGGACACCCTCCAGCTCAGGCCTTCTGCTTAGCACTCTGCAGCCCCCCTCATGCTAACAGGAGAAGAGAACAGCAAGGAAATAGATTCGTTTGTTTTTAGGGAACGGAATCGGATAAAACAGGCATGAGTAAGAATGAAAAGATAATCATAAAGTCCCTTAGCATAGCAGCGTACCTAAGGGGCC
Organism: Cryptoprocta ferox; assembly: GCA_028646485.1. Lineage (NCBI taxonomy): Eukaryota > Metazoa > Chordata > Mammalia > Carnivora > Eupleridae > Cryptoprocta > Cryptoprocta ferox. Next base: position 53,897,968 of record CM053565.1, on the reverse strand, counting down.
TCTAAAAGTTTTATCTTAAAAATTTAACATAGGTATAGGGGCACCTGGGTGGCTCAGTTGAATGTCTGACTTCAGCTCAGGTTCATAAGTTCAAGCCCCACATCAGGCTCTGCGATGACAGCGTGGAGCCTGCTTCGGATTCTGTGTCTCCCTCTCTCTCTGCCTCTCCCCCGCCCCAATAAACGTTAAAAAATTGTTTTTTAATTAAAAAAATAAAATAGGTGTATCTTTGGCATATGGTAGGTACGGTATATAATTTAAAAGCTCTCTACGTCCCAGGCCTGCCGTTACAGTCCCGCAAATCGGAGGGCTTGAAATGACAGGAATGTGTGCACTCGGCATTCGCTTCTGGACGCCAGCAGCCTGAACCCTGCGGAAAGCGTGGGCCGAGTCGCGCTCCTTCTGAAGCCCCCACAGTGGCCCTTGGCTGGTGGCCACAACCCTCCAATCTGCCTTCTCTGGGAGTGTCTGTGTCCTCAGCTCCCTTTCTTAGAAAGTCACCAGTCCTTGGAGTAGGGCCACTCTAATGACTTCATTCTAACTTGATTCCACCTGCAAAGAACCTATTTGCAAGTAGGATCACCATTCACAGGTGCTGGGGGCTAGGGTTTCAAGGTTTCTTTATTTGGGGGGCCCCAGTCCAACCCCTAACGCGATGGAAGGAGGTGTGATGAAGAGTGTCTTCTACTCCTGTGTCCCTCTGGCTGACAGGTCTCCTCTCAGAGGCAGGCATGGCCGGGACACTCCGTGAGGGTAGGGCTTTCCTGTCACTCCATCGCTGTGTCCCCAGCACCTTGAACAGTGCCTGGCACAGACCAGCACCCCCCCCCCAACACATTTGTTGGGTGGCTGAACATGCAAGTTTAAACATCTACTGAGTGTGTACATAGTTTTATTACAAATGGAAATACAGTATTCACTCCGGTTCTGTCCCCACTTTGTTCACTGCCTGCAGCTTGGGAATTATCCCACACCGGTAAATACGAAACCAGCCTCAGTCTCTTTAAAGCCTGTGACCGGTGCTTGGTGACGAAAGTGCCGAAACACAATAACCTACCCACTGTGGAACACAGACCGTTCCTGAAGAAGTTTGAAACACCACAGTGTAAGCACAAGAAAAGTTATTTTTTGCTTAAAACCTTTGTTCATGAGTCTGATTTTTGAGATTTCTTAAAAAATGTTTTTTGAATGTTTATTTTTGAGAGAGAAGGAGACAGAGCATGAGCAGGGGCGGGGCAGAGAGAGAGACACACAGAATCCGAAGCAGGCTCCATCCAGGCTCTGAGCTGTCAGCACAGAGCCCGACGTGGGGCTCGAACCCACGAGCCACGAGATCATGACCTGAGCTGAAACCAGGAGTTGGACATTTAACGGACTGAGCCCCCCAGACGCCCCCTGATTTAAAAAGTTGTTCATGGGGGCACCTGGGTGGCTCAGTCGGTTAGGTGTCCGACTCTCGGTTTCAGCTCAGATCATGATCTAACGGTCTGTGGGTTCGAGCCCCACGTCGGGCTCTGTGCTGACAATACAGAGCCTGCTTGGGATTCTGTCTCTCCCTCTCTCTGCCTCTCCCCTCCTTGCGCTGTCTCTGTCTCTCTCTCTAAATAAATAAACTTAAAAAAAATAAGTGGTTCATGGACCAACCACAGGGAAACGGCATATATTCAAGGTTCTCTGAAGAAACAGCAATGTGGGGGAGGTCTGGGTTAGAACTGGCCACTGGAGAGAGACCCAGACCCTCCAGGGAGCCCCCGTGACTCAGGGGCCGAGGACACAAGCATCTAGCAAAGCCAGCCTGGTGGCTCCCACCGTGCACCGCAACCTCCGCGAGCCTCAGTTTCCAAATCTGCGGTTCAGGGCAAACATCTAAGCAATCCCTCTGAGTCACAAATGCGACCTAATGTGGCGTCTTTGACAGTGACTTCGAGTCAGAAATACCGGTTACACCCTTGCACGCCTTCACACACAACCGAAACTAACGCTATCTTTATGATGTGCGATGGATGCGGATTTTTTTATTTTATTCCATCTTCATCTAAGGATGATGGGTTTCTCAGCCATGGAGAGTTGGCACCTGCTGTTTGAACCCCCTGCTGGAGTAAAACCTTGTCAGGTAAAGGAACTTGTGAACAGTCGAGTGCTATGCTAATTGCAGTGATTAGCATTCGCGCCAGGAGCCCTCAGTATCCTAACAATTTCTGCGTTGCTAGGGAGAATTAACCTGTCATCTGAATGGCTTTTCTTCCCGAGGTTTGGTCACCGAGCAAGAGTTCAGGTGGCCAGGGACACCTGTATCATACCGTTAAGAGAAGAAAGCCAGGTTGGGGATGCCTTGAGCCTCCTGGTGACTCTGGCCTAGGGAGTGGTGGGGAGAGAACATGGAGGGGACAGAGATCAGGGAAAAAGGGATCACCAGGTCAAAGCCAGCCGATGGAGCATCGAAGCCTAGGCCAATACAAACATGCAGCCAAATCACTGGACACACACACACACACCCAGAGGACGTGGCCACGCTGGGGCCGAAATAGGACTCCCTGCCGGAAAGTCCCCTGTAAAAACGAGTCCGACTGGCGAAATCAGTGAATCAACAGATCTAATGGAGAATGCACCAGAATCAACCTTTTAGGAGAAAGAGAACATCCTCCATCCAAGAGACGTCTCTGGTTTCTGGAATGATCTGAAAGAAGCACATGGGGGAACGTGCCTAAAGAAATGGAGACACGCAGGTTCTCCACCAAAGGCTGGGCCGGTCAGTTCATGAAATTAGGAGGGATGTTTGTGAATGAGCGATTTTCTTAGAAGAGTGGGGCAGAGCTGTAACCCCTCCCCGCCCCCAGACAGAATGTCAAGACTAGGGTTCTTCAGGCTGTTATCTTGAAATCCATCTCCTCTAACAGAAGTGACGTCAGCCGTGTAGAAGTGGAGCGGAAGACAGGGACGGATCTGTCGCTTCAGAGGTCCATTCGGGGCAGAAGCCTGGATTTTACAGGCAGAGGCTGCATTCTGTGGGGAGGAAAAGGCCTGGAGGGTCGAGGTGCTCGCCCAGGTCCCGGGGCTAATCAGAAGCGGATCTGAAATAAAAGCACAGAGTTTCCTCATTTGTTCTTCCCTTCTTTTTCCTCAAGAGGAAATTACTTTGTTGCCCAGAACAATTGAGAAGCCCCGGGAGGCACACTTGAGGGGTGGCCAGCAATGAAATAGGCCACCGAGAGGGGTCACACCTCCCCCCTGCCCCCCACCATGGAGATATTCCAAGAGAGGTCTGTGAACATTCAGGGACTTTTCCAGGGCCGAGCTCTCCTCCAGCGACCCCAGGGGTAGCACATGGTGTTAGGTGTCCAGCGGTCTGCAGCCTGTGTGACCAGCCTGTGTGACGAGTGATCTTGAAGTCCCTGAGGCCCTTGTAATTTTTAAGGCTAGCACCAAACCGAGGAAGAGCTCGTGCATCTGGGAGTGGCTAGAAAAGCAGCATTTTTCTCTTTATTTTTCTAAATTAACAACAACGAAAATACATTCACATGGTTTAAAACGACCCGACAGCACAGAAAGACCACGACAAAGTATAGCATGAAAAGTAGGTCATGGGGCGCCTGGGTGGCTCAGTCAGTTAAGCATCCGACTCTCGGTTTCGGCTCTGGTCATGAGCTCGCGTGGGTCATGAGTTCTAGCCCCGCGTGGAGCTCGGCGCTGCCAGTGCAGAGCCTGCTTGGGATTCTCTCTCTCCCTCTTTCTGCCCCTCCCCTGCTTGTGGGCTCTCTCTCTCCCAAAATAAATAAATAAACTTAAAACGGAATGAAAAGGTTTCAACCTCCCTTGCTCCCAGTTTATTCAAGTTCTTTCCGATATCCTTCCAGAGAAATTGTTCTGCTCCGAGCAACACGTATATTTACATGCAGCACTTGTGTCTACCGGTGAGTGTTTCTAAGTGGACAAGGGAGTGCACTGGGGAGTACAAAACACTAAAACGGTCCATAAAAGTTGTGAGCTCTCACTGGAGACGAGCCGGCACTCTCAGCAAGGAACGGTTCCAGCCGGAAAGCCAGCCAAGAGGGGGCTGGGCTGGGGACCGGACGGCCCACAGGAAGAGTTCCTTGCCTTCACTTCCCTGTGTGACTGGTCTAAACCCCCAGGGTCCGGGGATGTCCACGGAGGTCCTGGGGAGGGCGCCCTGTTTGGGTGAGGAGTCACGGGTTCTGGGCCCGGCCTCCGACAGCACTGAGATTTCCCGTTTTTTCCTCCAAACGGCCTTTCGTGTCTCACTCGATCCCTTCTTGTATTCTTTTGCTGTCTTGTGAGCAATTATTTTAAAGGGTCAGGAAGGTAGGTGGGGTTCAGCGTGGTAAAGCTGGGAGATGTCCGGGAGAGTGCCCGCCGCCTGGTCCTGCCTCAGCCCTGTGTGTGCCCTGGCCCCTGGACCTCCTAGGGCTTCCGTTTCTTTGCGAGATCTCAGGACAAACCGTTCTCCAAGGGTCTTTCCAGTTCGTTCTTCTGTCCCCTCACTGGCTAATGAAGCAGATACCTGTTAAGGAGCACAGCACCCGGATAGCAGAGGTCCCCAACTTCCAGGGGCGGAGCTAAGCTGCCCCAACAGCAAAGGGAAGGAGGCTGGAAAGCCTAGTGCAGGCAAATGAAACACGTAGGGAACAGCCTGGAAACGTGTGGATTTAGAGATGCATGAATCAGGAGCACGAAAATCCTGAAACGCTGGGGCATGAGGTGCCTCCCTTTGAAACCTGATCCAGGAGAATTCAGAGGACTAATAAAAGCGTGTATAAAAGCAGTGAAGTCATGGCACTATGGGGCTAAGGTCTGGAGAAATAAACGAATTCAAATGCTCTGCGGCGTTTGGCTAAGGACAGGGCCCTCCCCGGCAAGGTGGGGCGGGCGTGACCTTCGGGGCTGACGTCAGCGAGGACCACCCTGCCCTTCGGTGGCCGGACGCGACCTTGGACGTGTGGGCGGCCGCCCGCCTGCTGTGGGCTGGGCACGCCCCGCCGCCCTTGCGAAACCCGAAACAGGAGGGGCCCGCGGAGGCGGCCGGGGCGGGGCCTCGGGCCCGGGGGGCGGGGCCCGGGCGTGCGCGCGTGCGCAGGCGCGGGTCTGGAGTTGGCGGTGTGCCGAGGGGTGCGCGCGCGCGTGTGTGTGGGCGGCGGGCGGGGTCTCGGGCTCGGGAGGGCGGGGGGGCTCCGGGGTCCTGGGGGCGCTCGTGCGCAGGTGCGGGGCTGGAGTTGGCGGCGTGCCGGGGCGGTGCGCGCGCGTGGGCGGCGGGCGGGGCCTCGGGCTCGGGGGGCGGGCCCCGGGCGGGCGCGCGTGCGCAGGCGCGTGCGGGTGGCGGCCGCGTGCCGGGGCGCGCGCGGGCGGCGGGCGGGGCGCCCCGCGGGAGGCGAGGGGCCGGCGGCGGCGGCGGCGGCGCGGGCCGGGGGCGGGGCTCCGAGCGGGGCCGAGGCGCGCGGGGCCAGGCGCGGCAGGACGCGAGGGACGAGCGGCGGGGCCCGGCGCCGGCACCATGGAGGAGGACGACAGCTACGGTCAGTGCGGCCGGCGGCGCGGCCGGGCGGGCGCCCCCTCCCGCGCTTCCTGCCGTGTCCGCCCGGCGCCTCAGGCTGCTCGGGCGGCTGGCGCTTCGCGGGGACGGCGGTGCGGGACAGGAGCCCGGGGGTCGGCGGGGTCGGGGGCCGGAGGTCGGGGTCGCGCGGTGTCTGCCGCGGCGTCCGCGTCCCCCTAGTTTCGGGCCTCTGTGGGGTCCGCAAGTTGTGCGCCGGGTCCGCGTCTTTGTTCGCGGGCGAGGAGCACACACGGGCGGCCCCGAAGCGCACAGGCTTCCTCGGGGCGCCGCTGCGGCCGGGCTGCGGGGGGCGGGCGCCGTCGGGCCGGCCGCGGCCCCTCCGCCGGCCCCCGGCCCCCCGCGAGCTGCGCCCGCCCCCCGCGAAGCCGGGTCGGGAACACCCAAGTTTGCGCTCCCGCGGGTGCGCGGGGACGGATCGCCCTGCGCGGCGTCCCACTTGACAGTTCCCACGTCGCCCTCCTGCGACCCTTCCCCCCTCCCCCAACCGCGGGGGGCCCGGAGCCGGGGCATCCCCTCCCCCCCTAAAGAGCTTGAAACTGTGGGGTTCGCCGCAGGCTCCTTGGAAATTTGGTAACGTTGTATTCGGGAGGAATTTCGGGAAGAATGGCAACTAGAACGAGGGGCGAACTTGTGCGGTTTCGGCGGCGGCGCGGGGAGCCCCCGATTTTACAGTGCTGGCGTGGCTGGGGGGCCGGTCCGGTGCCGTGTGCTTGTTTACAAGTAAGGCGCGGTGGAGCTGTTGACGGACGGAGAGGGGGGCTTGTGACCCGCAACCTGACCCCGAGCCGCGCCGGGGAATGCGCAGCTGCTCTCTAGACCCCCCGGCAGCCTCAAGTCCGGAGCGCGTTGGGGATGGCGACCGTCAGATGTCCCCGAGTTACCTTCCAAGTAAAAGCCTTCTGTGCGTCCCTTTTGTGATTGGGGGAAACGAGAATCACCCACTGGCCGCCCCGGAGGACTTTCCCCGCCCCGCCTGGCTCCTCTTTCCGCACACGAGAAGCTTCGTCCAGCTTTGCCTGCTATTTTCTCTTCCTTGTCTCGCTGTTGAATCTGTCAGGCCCCGGGGTTCCGCCAGGCTTTCTTCTTGTCCCCTGCTAGTGTTCTGACCCACCAAGCGGGGCCGGAAGCCGGTGGCCGGGTTGTTTTTAATGCAGCGACGGCTTTGCGAACAGGCGTGCGGTGCATTTGTACTTGGAGGGGGTAAATGGAAGCAGGTGCATTGGTGTCCTGCGGCAGCTGCACCGGATTAGCACCAACTCGGCGGCTCTAAACGACGTACGTTTATGCTCCTGCCGCTCTGGAGGTCCCAAGTCCACGTTTGGGTCTCACTGGGCTGCCGTCAAGCTGTTTGCAGGACTGCGTCCTTTTGGGGGGTCCTAGGGGAGTAAACGTGTCCTTGCCTTTTTGAGCTTCTAGAGGCCACTTGAATTCCTTGGCGGGGTGGGGGCGGGGGGAGGCACCTTTCATCTTCAGGGCCAGCAGGTAACCTCTTCTCGTTCCTCTCTGACCTCTGCCTCTTCTTACCCGGCTGTTGCGATTACCTTGGACCCCCCGGGGTAGTCCAGCGCCGCAGGGGTAATCCCGGGTCGGCCACGTGGGATGACGCAGTCATCAGTTCTGAAGAGTAGGTCACAGACGTCTTTGGGGGCCGCTGTTCTGCTGATGACACGTAAAGACGAGAAAGAAGTTTACTCTTCCCCTGTATACAGTTGAAAATGGCACATTCATTGTATTTTGGAGGAACCAAAAAAGTTGAATGCAGGAAGATTCCCCACCCATAGGGTTCACCACACAGAAAGTACCTAGTGGCCACGAAGGATAGGAATCTCCGTTCTTGGAGGGTTGTTTCTGTCCCCAGAGCGCCGGTTCCCCTCCTAGGTTTCGCAGCGCACCTACCTTGCGGGATGAGACCGCTCTTCGAACACGTGGAGTGCGGACGCATCAAGCACATGAAATGCCCGCCCAGACGGTCCCTCACAACCTCTGGTGTGGCGTGAGTTAGCCTAGAACACTGGCGCTCTGGTTACCACCGCGTCTCGGGGAAAGGATCTCCTCGCTGCCGTGTTGGCATGAAAACCTTGTGGAACAGAACTCGTTTATAATATGCTGAAGAAAGAGGATGGGTTTTAGAGGCTCCCAGTTCAAGTACAGGGAATTTAAAACACAGAACGGCCTTTCTTTTCTTTCCTTCTTCTTCTTTTTTTTTTTTTTAACGTTTATTTTTGAGAGAGAGAGAGAGAGAAACAGAGTGCGAGCAGGGGAGGGGCAGAGTGGGAGGGAGACACAGAATCCGAAGCAGGCTTCAGGCTCTGAGCTGACAGAGTTCACGCGGGGCTCGAACTCATGGACCACGAGATCATGACCCGAGGCGAAGTCGGATGCTTAACCGACTGAGCCCCCCAGGCGCCCCCAGAACGGCCTTTCCTGACTGCGGACTCCGGTGTTCTGTAGGCCCTCCCTGTAACGCCCCCTTTTAATTCAGAGGTTCTTTTTTTTTTTTTTTTTTAATTTTTTAACGTTTATTCATTTTTGAGAGACAGAGTGTGAGCGGGGGACGGGCAGAGAGAGAGGGACACAGAATCTGAAGAGCCTCCAGGCTCCGAGCTCCGAGCTGTCCGCACCCGCACCAACGCAGGGCTCGAACTCACACCCAGGCGCCCCTAATTCATAGCTTCTTAACTCACTAGACAGGTATCCTGTGCTTCGCACGTGCGTGTGGTAGGACGCACTGGACCGTGAAGGCCCCAGGGGCAGGGGACAGGAGGAGAGTTCAACAGAAGTCCCTTTCAGGCTTCGTTTTCTTTGAAAACTATGGAATTGGTGATTTTCTAAAAGCTTAATTGACATCTGGAAGGAGTATGTTCCTATTGCTTGTGGCTGGTCGATCTTTCTTTCTAAATCCTGTGAGATAATTGGGACTCTTTTTTTTTTTTTTTAAGGGTCACGCTCTCTTCTTAGGTCACTATTCTTTGAGGACGTCACAGTTCTCTTTGGAGGAGGAAGAGGGATTTTTGCCTTCATAGATACCCTGCCCGAGAGAGGACTCCACGACCATCCCCCTTGGTCACTTCTGAACTCGAGCAGACGTTGTAAGCCCGCAGGCTGCCTCTTCACAGCCGTCTGGGGCCCCCCCGAGAGCGCAGGTGACAGTCTTTGTGAAGGTGCCTATTTGGATGGTGCTGAGCTCGGTTCTCAGGAGGTTCTGACCCTGGAATTGCGGCTCCGCGTTCTCCGTATGCGGCCCATCTCTCTCTCAGGACAGGTTGTGATGTAGAGGTGGGCACGGCCATCTGGTAGGGACCCTGGAAGTGTTGGCGGTGAGGATTCTGTGTCACAACTCCGACAAGATAATCAAGTTTCTTTTATTTTTTCTTAATTTTTTTTAACGTCGTTCTTTTACTTTGAGAGACAGAGACTGAGCGGGGGAGGGGCAGAGAGAGGGGGAGACACAGAATCTGAAGACAGGCTCCAGGCTCTGAGCTGTCAGCACAGAGCCTGACGCGGGGCTCGAACCCACGAACCGTGAGATCATGACCTGAGCCGAAGCCGGACGCTCAACTGACAGCCCCCCAGGCGCACCAAGATAATCAAATTTTTGAGCAGACGCGCTTAAGACCTTTGAACCCCTGGTGCCGTTTATGGCCTTTACTTCTCTCTTTTTAAAAAAAAAAATTTTTTTTTTAAACATTTATTTATTTTTGAGAGACAGAGACAGATCATGAGCAGGGGAGGGGCAGAGAGAGAGGGACACGCAGAATTGGAAGCAGGCTCCAGGCTCTGAGCTGTCAGCACAGAGCCCGACGCGGGGCTCGAACCCACAAACTGTGGGTTGGACACCCAACCGCCGGAGCCACCCAGGCACCCCCATGGCCTTTACTTCTCGAACACAGCTCTTGCTCGTCTCGTCTTGCTTTTTATTAGCTTCAGACGTGTCCCTAGTTTCGACTTGCGGGAGACTCGGCCTTTAAGGAGTAAGCTTCTGGGTGAGAGCGTAGAGATGTTGACCTTGGCCAGGGCCCCACTTTGCCATCAGAAGGTGAAATGCGGCGTGGGGCGCGGCTGCGGGAGGGAGTGGGAGCCCAGTGCGTTCGGGGGACAGTGGCTGTCTCGTCCCCGTGCCTCCGGAACAGGCAGCCGCGGGGTCGGGACCCGGCCGAGGCACCGCCGCAGCCTCTGAGGGAATAATAGACTGAACCACGTTCCACGCGGCCCCAGTTCGTACTCAGCGATGAAGGTTTTGTCTTAAGCTCTCCGCCCCCAACGGAAACAGGAACACCCCTCAGCACACGTGGGACCCTGTGCCAAACCAGTTGTCCCTGTTTTTCACTGATAATGATGTCTTTCGTTGTTCTCAAATGTAGTCACACTCTTAGTGATTTGCCTTTATGGGACACAATACAGTTATATGAGAGTCAGGGTTTTCTTAGAAAATCTGGAACATGAGGTTACCATAATTACACATTTTGTGGTCTTTAAGGTAGTTTTCCAGGGGTGAAATTAACATGTCAGAGGGGATAAACATTTTTAGAATTCTTGATGCACGGTGCCAATTTGCTTTCCAAAAGGGCTGTACCCATATAGCCTGTTCCTGGCGACGTGTGGGGGGACCGTGTGGGGGACCGTGTGTGAGTGTCACTGCGAATATGCCAGTGGTGAGGGTTTGCATTTGAAAGCTTTTAAAAAACCAAACAAACACACATCTAATGGTTACAAAATGGTACCTCATTAAATCTATTGATCGCTAGCCAGGTTGAAAACGATTTCTTCTGCACATTTGTGTATTATGACCTGCGTGTTCGTGTGGGATGATGGCTTCTTTATTTACTAAACTGAGATTAACTCTTTTTTTTGTGACTTCAAACAAATGAAATGACTTTTTCTCCACTCTGGTGTTTTCAGCATGGGGAAAATACATCTACCTTCTGACTGGGGTTGGGGTGAGATTTTGACCAATGGTGATAATTCACCTTGCTTACCTTTCTTCTAATTTTTTTTCTCTTATTTATTTAAAAGAGTTTATTTATTTTGAGAGAGAGTGTGAGTGGGGGAGGGGGAGAGAGCGAGGGAAAGAGAGAATCCCAAGCAGGCTCCTCGATGCCAGTGCAGAGCCTGATGCTGGGCTCGAACCCACGAACCGTGAGATCGTGACCTGAGTTGAAATCGAGAGTCAGACGCTCAACCGACTGAGCCATCCAGGGGCACCTAGTTTTTCTCCTGAAGATTGAAGATCTTTCGGGGCTCCTGGGTGGCCCCGTCGGGTAGGCAACCGACTTCGGCTCAGGTCATGATCTCACAGTGTGTGAGTTCGAGCCCAGCATCAGCTCGGAGCCTGGAACCTACTTTGGAGTCTCTCTCTGCTCTTTCCCTGCTTGTGCTCTGTCTCTGTCTCTCCCAAATATAAACATTAAAAAAAAAAAATAAGGGGCGCCTGGGTGGCTCAGTCAGTTAAGTGTCCAACTTCAGCTCAGGTCATGATCGCACGGTTCGTGGGTTCGAGCCCCGCGTTGGGCTCTGTGCTGACAGCTCAGAGCCTGGAGCTGCTTCGGATTCTGTGTCTCCCTCTCTCTCTGCCCCTCCCCTGCTCGTGCTGTCTCTCAAAAATAAAAAAAAAAAACAAAGATTGAAGATCTCTCAACCCATATATTGTCTTGTGGACAAATACAGATGTTTTCTTTAGAGGAGAAATCATGATCAGGTAACTCTTACTGGGCTGGGTTATAATGGTGCGTGGCGGTCTGTGGGGTCTTCGGATCTGTTCCTTTCCGAATGTCCCACGTATTAATCACAAGCAGTCTTGCCAAATGGGTTTTTCTTCTGTGTTTTGCATTCAACATCAGTGGTCCTACAGAAAGGACTGGAAGGAGAGGGCCTTCCGGTGCGAGTGCGAGAGCACACAGGGCAGTGGGCGAGGTGGAAGGCGGCGTGCGGGCCTCGGGGCAGGGGTGGGAGCTTCAGCTTGGGGGCCGTGTGGCCTCTGCTGTCCGCCCCCCAAGGCCCGGCCGCCCCGTTCCCGCTCGCCCTCCAGCACGAAGCTCGGACGGCGGGCTCCTGGGGACGAGTGCTCTGCCCAGACCTGTCCGTTGGCTTCGTTGCCACACTGCCTCTTGGTTGTCTCTCTAATTATTGTCGGTTAGTTTCAGTTGCGATCATGGAGGCGTGGGGGGGGGGGGTGGAAAATGATTGAGAGACGTTCGAGACGTGGGGCCCACATCCTCCGAAACTGCTGCTGCTGGTGTTTGGCTGCTGTCCCCGCACTGAAGGCGTGCGAGGCCGGCCGAAGGCTGTGCTGGGGATTTCTGTCACCCTCCTTATCCAGGATGGTGTGACAGTGCATGTCTGCGATGCTGAGGTGGCGTGAGCTGCTTCCGTGCGGCCTGGCTCCTTTAACGAGGGTCAGGGCGCGACCTTCCTTATCAGAGTCCTTTTCCTGTTTTTCGCCTTTTTTTTTTTTTTTTTTTTTTTTGAGTCTTGAACGTTTCTATTCCAGACGAGTGCCTCTCTCTGGCCTTGTTCCGGCCCGTGTTGTAATTACTGGTGGCTGTGGAGGGTGGAAGTGGTGTCCTGCTATTAAAAATCCTTCCTGTTCAGCAGCGCTGTCGCAGGCCTGTCTGGGCGGGCCGTTGGGAAGTGCTCCTTCAGCCAGCGTCGGGGAGCACTCCGCGGCCTCAGGGCTGCTTGCAGTCTAGAAGGCAGACGGGGAGGCCCGGAGGGCGAGGGTCAGCGTGCATGTGGCGGGTGTGAGAACCCCCGGCAGGCAGGGGGAGGAGCGCTGCCTGGAGGTGCGGGTCACGCCGGACTGGACGGACGGCAGTTCGCAGGACTGGGATTTGGAAGCCTAGTTAGTGCTCACTCCTGGGGCAGAGGAATACCTGTCAGGCAACGAGAGCGAGCAGGGCCAGCAGGTGAGGGGCACGGGCCCCTCTGTGCCCGGGGAACAGGAGGCCACAGTCAGGCTCTGGGGAGGAGGGTAGAGTCATGGAAGGCTTCTGTATGTCCCCAAAGGCTTTATTCTCTGAGCCACAAGGAGCCTGCGGGTTGAACTGGGGTATTTCATGATGGTTATTTTGCGTTTTAGAAAGATCCCTCTGGGGCGCCCGGGGGGCTCAGTCGGTTGAGCGTCCGCCTTCTGCTCAGGTCATGATCTCACGGTTCGTGGGTTCAAGCCCCGCGTCGGGCTCTGTGCTGGCAGCTCAGAGCCTGGAGCTGCTTTGGATTCTGCGTCTCCCTCTCTCTCTGACCTTCCCCTGCTCACACACTCTCTCTCTCTCTCTCTCAAAAATAAAAATAAAACATTAAAAAAATTTTATTAAAAAAAGACCCCTCTGCCCGGTGTGGTTCCGGGGGCAGTGAGGAGACCTGCAGGAAGCCGGTGTGGCCATCCTGGTGGGGTGGAGGGGGCCTGAGTGAAGACGGGGCAAAGGGGGCAGTGACTGCAAGCTGCGCGGAGGACCTGCGGTCCTGGGATTTGGTCACCAGGGCCTGGGAGAGACGTGGCGTTGTGGGAGAGAAACAGGTTCCCGGCGAGTGCCGGGCGGCCGCCCCAGATGACTGCCCCGAGGGAGTCCTCGGGCACGAGGGTGCTCAGTTCCGGACAGACTGGGCGGAGCTCGGGGACGCGACGGGCCACCTGCTCCGAGAGGCCCACTCAGACAGTGGGATGCGGAGCCGGGCGGAGTGAGAGTGGGGCCCGGGGAAACGGGGGGATGGCACGCCGACTGAGAGGAGGGCCAGGCCTGTGGTCCTGGGCACCGAATCTGCCCACCATTGAGGGGCCGGGCAGAACCACGTCTGAGGGGGAGGCCTTGCAGGCGAGTGGGCTGTGGACCGAGAGGGGGCAGCCGGGAGGTGATGTGGAACAGAGGGACTTTTGGTTTGATTTGGGGCTACTGAACCTCTTTCTAGACTCTTTTTTTTTTTTTTTTTTTAAAGTAAGTTCTGTTCCCACCGTGGGGCTCGAACTCACAACCCCGAGGTCAGGAGCCCCACACTCCACTGACTGAGCCAGCCAGGTGCCGCCCCTTTATAGTCTTCTTTTAATACAAGTTTTGGAAACGATTCTGAGCCAGCCTCGAATTACAGTGCCCGCGCCCGGCGCGCCGTGAGCCTCAAGCGGGACGGGCTCCCGCTCGAGCTGGCCGCCCGGCCATGTGTGTGTTTGCACCTATTAGCTTAAGTTCCTGTACGTTCTGTGCCTCCCTGACACGGCTTCCTGCAGCCCTGGGGACTGAGATGAAGACGATATTTTGATTTCTGGCCGAATTCTTGCACTGTCGGCTGCCCGCCGGACGTTCCCCTTGACCTTCCGTCGGCGTGTCTGAAGGCGTTCGGCCTCTCCGGCCCAGTCCTCCCTCCAGACTTGCCTTTGTGGTTTTGTTTCCCCACTTTTATCAGCGTTACCCATCACCCCAATTATTCGGGCTTGGGAAAACATTTGATTCATCCCCTGTCCTGCCGTCTGGATGGTTTTCCAGCCATCCATCGGCCTGGTGAACATTTTTTTCATTGTCTTCTTGGCGTCCAGGTGTTTGCTTGAACTTTAAAGTACACGCCTGCTTTCCGGAAGCTCATAGTGGAGGTGACACGTTGAAAAATTTCAAGACTAAACAACAGGAGCTCTGACGGAGATGTGAACAAATGCTGGGGGAGTTTGGAAGGGTCCGGGCTTCAGTTTGGTTTTGGGGGGAGAGATACTTCCGGGGAAGACACCTAGCTCTGGGATCAGATGACACGGAGCACTCCGGAGCACGGCGGTGGTTAACACCCCACTCTGCACCGAGTTCCCATTCCGTCCTCAGGGTGATCCTCTGTGGGAGGGGCACGGAGCCTGCCCGTCCCCCCCGAGGGAGTGGGTCTCAGGGGTCGCTGTGCGTGTGTGAGCGTAAGGTGCCCTTGCTGACGGGCGGCAGCCAGATTCGCGGACTTTAAGTCGCTTCTGCTGTGCTTGCCTGCTTGTTCTTATTTCCCACGATTTCAGACCCCCTTTCCCACTTCTCTGTACCTTCTGTGCTTTGTTTAAAAAAAATTTTTTTTAACATTTTTTCATTTTTGAGAGAGAGAGAGAGAGAGTGAGTAGGGGAGGGGCAGAGAGAGAGGGAGATGCAGAATCTGAAAACTAGCTCCAGGCTCTGAGCCGTCAGCACAGAGCCCGACGTGGGGCTCGAACTCATGAACTGTGAGATCATGACCTGAGCTGGAGTCGGATGGATGCTTAACCGACTGAGCCCCCCAGGCCCCCCTGTGCTTTGTATAAGTTTTCTCAGCTTTCTTTGTTTCTCCTGGAATTGGGGTGTGGAGTTCTGTGTCTTGATACAGTTTGGGTAGTTTTGTAGTGAAAACCTGCATTGGGGGTTACTAAGCAGATTCAGATTCAGGGTCCCCGTTGTGAATTTTAGGGGAAATTGGAGGAGTTTGTAGGATTCCACGGGAGAGGCCGTTCTTCCTCTTCGTCTGTTGGATGGCGTTGGTTTAGAGGTCAGCGTTCCCTCCCAGGGCCTCTGGTCACCCGGGCTTGGTGTGGTGGCGGGGGTGTCACGGCCTGACCTTTGGTGACTCCCTAGAGCCCGAACACGAGTTGTGTGGTTGGGCAACCCGACTGGCAGTGAGCAGTCCGGGTAACCAGGTGAAGGTTAGCGTAAGTAGCCCCGCCTCTTACAGGTCGCCCTGCACCTTGCGTCTCAGCCACTCACGGGGACCTTTTCATGCCACTCCTTGCCTTTTCGCCCTTGTGATGAAATATAAACGACTACTGAGAAAAGAAATCTCAACAGTGAAATAGGAGAACGCTGTTGAGGAGTAGGATTTCTTCCGGCAAACCGCAGGGTAGCTTCCAGCGCCTGCCCACGCAAGGCTCGCACTTGGCAGCTTTGTCTCCTGTCAGGGGGAGGCTGGTGTTTGACCAGGGCGTCCTCAGGACGGCGGCACCCCGCAGGGGTCACCGAGGATGCTCACGCAAGGCCTCAGCTCTGTGGGTGCAGAGATAGACGTGGGGGTCTGCATTCCTTACCGTGACGTGAGAATGCCCGTTGAGTGCTGTGTTTGAAGGAGTCTTAAAATCCGGCTTTTGCACGCTTGGCTCTCGCAGGCCATCCCTAGAAGCTCCCACAAGGGGCCTGTGGTTCAGGATAATGGGGGCCCTGGGGTGCGCCTCCCGGTTTCCCCCCCTCGGCCCCTCACCCTCCTGGCAGGGCCACCCTGGACGGAGAAGGAGGTGGCGCACAGCTCCTGGGTGACCTGGGCCGCCTCCGGGGCTCCTAGTCCGGGACCCCCTCCCCCGCCTCCAGGGCGCGTCTCCTGCCTTGTCTCCTTGGCTTGTCCTGATGTGGAAGCCGAGTTGTTCTTCGGCCCATTCAGTAATTTTGACAAAGAACTTGAGTGGTTTCCCTCTGTGCCCAACGCGTGGAGGAAATGGGATTCTGAAGATACTTAGGATTATAATTGGGAGATTACTTCCTGGATTTCTAATAACTAGGGATTCCACCCTCTTTGTGGTCTGACCCTGGCTGTGTCCGTGGTGCTCCCGGCTGCTGACGTCAGGGAGGCCCCCCGGGTCCGGCCCCCCCGCAGATCTCTGCATCTCCTGCCCAGCCCGCTCGCTGGGGGCCTCTCTCTGGCTCTTCCCCGGCCTCGGGGTGCTTTCCGTCCCGACGTCCTGCGGATTCGTGCCCTCGCCCGCCAGCCTCCGCTCACCCCCAGCGCACCTGCCAGCGGTCACGTGGCCACGTGCGCTCCGTCTCCTCCCGCAGAAGGGGCAGCTCCGCCCCCCGCCTCTCTAACCCCAGACGCCCGGCCCTTGTGGGCTCTCGGAGCACGTTCCAGGAATCACTCCAGCCGCCCTCCGTCTCCCCGTCTGTGTCGGACAGGGAGATGACCATTGAAGCGGCCTGTGTCTGCCTGCGAGGTGGCCCTGTCACCTCACTTGTAAAATATCCCTTTTCGTTCCTCCGTCGTCCTGTGCTTTGTTTGGGGGCTCGGTTCCTGCTGGGTTATTGAAGTCCTTTCCACACGTTCCCAGGTTTCTGGACAAGTCTTACAAAAGGAACATTTAGACGAAACATAGGAGTATTCTGTTCTTGAAAGAGGAGTGTGGCAAGGAAGTCCTTTAGGAGGGGCTCCTGCATTCTGCCGGGAGGTGGCCCGTGGTGTGAGCTCACTGCATCCTGGGACGTGTTAACGTGTTTGACAAATGCCTGGGACGGACTAGGCATGGGTTACTGAGTTTTCCTCAGGATTAAAAAGTCGGGAGCAGCCGGACACGGTGGTGGAAAGCCGCTCTGACTTGGGGTCCCTTCTGGATACGCCCCTGCGCATCGGGGACGCGGGAGCTGTGGCTTCGCTCCATTTGTATTGTCTTCCTGTGGCCGCTGCTCAAGCGATCGCACATTGACCGGCTTCAGACAACACAAATTATTGTCTTACTGTTCTGAGAGCCACGAGAAGGGGGTCTCACTGGGCTAAAGCCCAGGTGTCAGCAGGGCCAGATCCTTCTGGAGGCTCCCGGAAAGGTCCTTCCCTTGCCCTTTTCACCTTCCGGCGGCCGCCCGCATCCCTTGGCCCCTGACCCCTTCCTCCATCTCAAAGCCGGCAATTATTACTCGGCTCTATCTCATGTCTCATCACCCTGATCCTGAGTCCCCTGCCGCCTCCTCCTCCACACGAGACGCTGGTGCTCCCGCCGGGCCCTCCGGACCATCCGGGGTCGTCTCCCCATCCTCGGGACCGCGGGTGAGCTACCTTCACCCCGTCTGCTCCAGCTCCCCTGAGCCATGAGGTTTAACAGACCCACACGTTCTCGGGCTTGGGATGGCCCAAGACTTTTGTCGCTGGGTGTTTCTAGTGCCGGCGATGTTCCGCGGGGACGGTAAGGACCACAGCGCTGTTGATACAGACTTTGCGGTGAGCGTTTCTGGTTCTGGAAGGGCATTCCTCATTCAGAGGTGGAGGGGAGCATGTGCAAAGCCGCAGTGCACTTTGACCTGGCCGTCCTGTTCTGCTCCTCAGCTGCCCGTGTGTCATCAGATTACCGGAACAAAGACCGTCTTTGGCCAGACGGCTGTTGTTGCGGCCAATTCTTAGGAATGTTTTTGTACTTTCTTTGAGAGTAAGGAGAATTTTCCCTGGTCCCACGTAATGGAAACATCCCTGAACAATGGGTATTCTAGACGGAGATGTCGGCATGACATGATCTGGTGATTATTTTCCCAGGCGTCTGCCTGTTTCCTCATGTCACTGGGCACCTCATTGTGTGGGGAGAACGGGCTAGGTGCTGGGACTCGTGCACAGATTCGTGCCAGAGGCTCATTCGGTTTAATTTCCACCCCACCTATATTTCAAGGATGCAAAACCACATTTTTGGCCAGATACCACGGTTCTTTCTGAAGCTCCCGTTTTCTTAAACACCTAAATGTGCGTATTTATAGGATTCTACTAAGAGGAATTTGAACTTCTGCTTTAAAAAAATTATAAAAATAACACCTTTGTAGTAAAAACTCAATTGCCAGAGAAAAGCACATAGTTTGAAGTCAGTTTTGATTTTTTAAAGGCGGGGTTTGTAGGCTCTCGGACATTTGCACAATTTTAGCTCTCTGTCTTATCCCCACGGTCGGTTGATTTTCCGCACAAGAGTAGATTACGCCTCCCCTGATCTGAGCCTGGAGCCACGGGACTGAAGGAGACAGTCCCTAGGAGACTGGGTGGCACTTGGAGAAAATCAGAATTTGAGGATGGTCTGAGCTGTGAGCGTGGATGCGCCCCAGAGCGTTGCTACGAGAGCCGGGACTTGGAAACCGCGAACTGTTCCTCAGTACGGAGATGGGCCAGCGCCCTGGTGTGTGTGTGTGTGTGTGTGTGTTGCAGTGCTGGGTGCCCCTTTACGCTGTACGAGAGCTGCACATACAGGCGTGGAAGACGGCGTGAAAAACAGGCTGCTCGTGAAGTCTCTTGTTTCTTTAAAATACATATTTTATCAATTCACACGTGTGCGTGCAAAGAAAACCTTGGTAGCCTTTCTAAGGATTCAGGTCAGAGCCAGAAACCAAAGCCGAACTGCGGGCTGGGGACAGGGCAGCGGGGGCGGGAGGAGGTGCAGGGCCGGCGAGGATGGACGGAGCCGAGACGAGCCCCGGCTTCAGGACGGTCGGGGAAGACGATGGTGGCTGAATAATGCTTACATTGGGGTGGGTTGCGATTTCGGGAAGCGACGCCCCCAGACTCCCTTGGGCTCTGCACGACTTGTAGAAAGATAGGGATGCGGTACATTGTGTGTAAGATTAACTTTGCAGTTCTATTTACAAATCTCACAGTCTGTGGGATAGTGGGATTTGTTTGTTTGCCTTAAGAGAAAGCATTTAAACTAATAAAATGTCATCGCATTCTTTGTTAATCTGTGAAAACCTAACTGTTTGGATAAGAGGCCAGGATCAAGATACCGGTGGTCAGGGAAAAAAAAAAAAAAAGGAACTGAATATTTCCTGAATTCTTAGCTTTTAGACATCCACATTTGCAGTGTTCCCCCTGGAGACCTGTTACCGTTGGAGGAGGCAAGTGTCCCGGGAAGATGAACGAACGGACGTGGTTTGTCTGACCTACCCGTCTGAAGCTCGTAATCTAGTAAATCGGGGTGAGCATGGTGCTTCCCTTCCCTGGCTCATCTGCAGAATCACCTGGGAAAGTTTTTTTTTTTTTTTTCTTAAATCCTTTTTTTCTGGGGCCCCACTCGAGCCGTCGCCACTGAACCAGGAGCCTCCAGGTTAGGGTCCGGGAATGCATGAACCAACACACACACACACACACACACACACACACACACACACACACACACACACACACATATACACACACACACATTTTCAAAGCCCCTGAATTCGAGGAGCTCGGATGCAGCAGAGCCTCACACTGCCCTCCCTGGGGCCGTGTGGCCCGGGCGTGGGCTGGTGGCCGTGGATCTCATTTCCGGCGTGGACTGTGTGCAGGGATGATGTGAGAGTTTGTGTGTCCGGGGTTGTAGGAAGCACCCTGCACCTGTAACCCCCTGACTGATGTGGTTTTGCCTCATGCCATTCAGAATCGCCCTTAGAGGGTCTGGAGCTTCCAAGCTGAGGTGGTTTTTTTTTTTTCTTTTTTTCTTTTAACGTTTATTTATTTTTTAGAAAGAGGGAGAGAAAGAGAGTGGGCCTCGGAGCAGGGGAGGGGCAGAGAGAGAGAGGGAGACTGAGGATCCCAAGCAGGCTCCACGCCATCAGCGCCAAGCCCATGCAGGGTCGGACTCAGGAACCCATGAGATCATGACCGGAGCCGAAATCAAGAATTGGCTGCTCACCAGACGGACCACCCCCCACCCCCAGGCGCCCTCCCAAGCAGAGGTGTTTAAGGAGAGGCTCGAGGGATCAAAGAAGAAGAAAAAAAAAAAATCCAAAAAAAAAAAAAAAAACCCACACAACCAAGCTTTGATTTTTTTTTTTTTTTTACTCCTTTGTCAAAGCCACCAAGTTTAGCTGCCTCCCCACCTCAGGGCCCCCAGGCTTGTGTGTGGTTTTAGTTTTGTTCCTTTTAGAGACACGTTCCCTCCGTGTCGCTCTGTTGCTAGGCAGCCCCCGGGCTGGTGCTGTCCTAGAGCTCTGATCTGTCCAGCAGGGGAAGTGACCTGAAAAGATCCTTCCCCTTTGCCCCTTGGGACCTGGCTTGCCAGACCCGAGAACTGGGCCCAGGCACCTTGCCCCAGTGCCTTCCGGCCGCCTCCCCGCCCCCCGGGGCTCGTGGAAGGGAGTCTGACACTCGGCCACTCTCGGCGGGTTGCGAGGGGGGTTGGCTGGAATTGCGTGTGTCCTTACTTTACACTTGGGCAGACTTTGAACAATTCTTATTGATGGGGGATTCCAAAAACGTCAAGTAGAGGGAAGAGTGTAAGTAGCTCCCGTGGACCCATGACTGTGTACGTTGTGGTGTAATTTCCTGCAGCGTTGCTATATTTTTTTTCTGCGCTGCTTCCTACATGTTAACCACCTAAGTCCTTCCGGGAAAACATAGAATCAAAAAATAAACCAAAAACTTGGTTCCAGTCATTCTGTAGACTGTTGTATAGCTTTACATGGGATAATTTTTTAGTGGCCTCTGTCAGGGAAGGGCCCACTTTCACAGAGGACAGCAGGAGGGGCGAGAGTCCCACGGAGATGACTGGCAGGCCAGCTGGAAGCAGATAGGGAGACCAGGGATTAAATGGCACCGCGTACGGCAGGACCCCAGCCCGGACGTGCCACCTCCTGGACCCTCGTCCCATGGGGTGACGGGACGGGCCCAGACGATGACCACGCTTGAATCGGATCGGTCTGCGGGTGAGGGACCAAGGACCAAGCACCTTGTAGCAAGCAGCGGACAAGCCGGCCGCCGCCCCGGAGCCGGCAGCTCGTGCTGTGGTCTCCTTTACCAACCAGATGTGACGGAAAGACGTGCAGGGGTGCTTGGGCCCCATGGTGGCCGGCCTCTGCCAGACGCAGCGGGTGTGGGTGCACCACCATTTAGTGGGTCAGCCTCTCTTGTTGGCGATTGAGAAGTTTCCGCTTTGCTCCTACAACAGATAGCCCTGGAGCAGTCTTGTTGGTAAAACTTCACCCGCATTTCTGAGTATTTTCTCAGGCTGGGTTCCAGGAGGTAGAATCACCGGGTCAGTGAGCTGAGCTTTTCATTTTTAGTCACCTGATAGCTACTGTCCGATGGCTCTCCAGAAAACTGTCACTTTTATAGTCACATCTCACATTAGTGTCTGTTTATGTTAATTAACCCTCCCCAGCACTGAATTGTTTATTTTGTTTTGTTTTAAAGTAGGCTCTACGCCCCACACGGGGCTTGAACTCACAACCCCAAGATCAAGAGTCGAAAGCTCCACCGACTGAGCCAGCTGGGCGCCCCTTATTGAATTGTTTTTTAATCTTTGGCTTTTCGATACAGCGTTTAAACATTTTTTCTGTCTCCTCTCAGCGTTGGTGGAGTGAACGCTGACTGTGCTAAGACCTTGTCTGGTGTCCGTACAAGTCAGAGCGGGAAGACCGTAGCAATTTCTTCCCAGGGCATTTTCAGTGTATTCAGCAGGTATTTATCGCACAGCTGTGAGGAGCGGGGCTGCAGGTCCGGGGATGTCCGGGCACGAGCGGCGTCCTCGGGGACCGCCTTCTGTGGGTGGAAGAAGTGGTTTTCTGTGGACGGTGGGTTTCATCTAATGTCCTCTCTCTGGTGAGTGCAGAGGACGGCTTCTTAAGGACACGGTCAGGGTGGGAACCCGTCTGCTTTCCATCTCGTGGATTGTAGTCTCCGTTTGCCCCATGTTTAAACACATTTTTTTAGTGTTTGTTTATTTTTGAAGGAGAGAGACACAGAATGTGAGCGGGGGAGGGGCAGAGAGCGGGGGAGGGGCAGGATCCGAAGCAGCTCCAGGCTGCGGGCTGTCAGCACAGAGCCCGACGCGGGGCTCGAACCCACGAACCGGGAGATCATGCCCTGAGCCGAAGGCAGATGCTCAACTGACTGAGCCGCCCAGGCGCCCCTTTCTCATTTATTGGACGCCGGCCGGTGGTTGAACATGTGTCCCCTTGCATCTTTATAGACCTCTGCGTCCCCCACCTGTGTTAAAGACTTGTGAAAGAGGGTTCACACGAACCATGATTTAGTTGTGAACAGAGAGGGTATTAAATTCTTCTGTGTTGGGAGAGAGAAGGCGGTCTCTGTTCAGGCAGGGACATGGGGGTCGAAAGGAGCTTGACCTTCGCCTCATAACTTTTTTTTTCCATAACTTTGCCAAAATGCATCGTTACAGACCCTTCATCAGTCAGCCTTAATTTTATCTAAAACTGGCCATCTTGTGCCTTGGGCAGAGGATCTGTCTTCTCTAAGGGCCGCCGGGTTGGGGTAATGACAGTCATACCTGCCTCCAAGGTAGGGTCCAATGCAGGGTCCGGTGAGGTGCTCTGTGTATGTCAGTCAGGGGGTGGCGTGCAGCAGGTGCTTGGGGACAGTCAGCACGGATGACATTTAACATCTTTAGTCATAATGAATCCATTAATTTCCATTTAACTAATGTTTCAACAAATATTTCAGGTTCCCTTTTCTTGTAGTTTGTTTTCTTTTCTAATTTGAGGTATATTTACATGTGGTAAGCCGTATCCATTTATTATTTTATTTAAATTGTATCCATTTAGGGGCGCCTGGGTGGCTCAGTCGGTTAAGCTTCCGACTTCGGCTCAGGTCATGATCTCACGGTTCGTGGGTTCGAGTCCCGCTTCGGGCTCTGTGCTGACAGCTCGGAGCCTGGAGCTGCTTCCGATTCTGTGTCTCCCTCTCTGTCTGCTCCTCCCCTGCTCGTGCTCTGTCTGTCTCTCTCAAAAATAAACATTAAAAAAAAACTTAAAAATAAACTGTATCCATTTAAAGTGTGCAGTTTGATGAGATGTATCTGACAGATTTTTACCCCAGTGGAGCCACGGTTACGGTGAAGATCCAGGATGCTTCATGGCCTGGAGGAGACTCCCTGTCTGTCTGCAGCCCAGCCCTCCCTCCCACGGATCTGCCTTTTGTCACTGCAGATTAGTCTGCGGGCCCGAGGATTTTATATTAATGGGATCATACAGTGTATTCTCTTGTGCCTGGCTGTCACTCAGCACGTAGTGTTTGAGACCATTGTTGGGAGTGTCAGTCTTTCCCTTTCATTGCTGAGTTACTTTATTCCCGCTCTCTGCATAGACCATATTTTATTTATCCATTCACCTGTCACGAAGACGTGGGTTATTTCCAGTCCGGGGCCACTGTGACTTAAGCCGCTGTGAGCATTTGTGTACGAGTCATGTGTGGACATGTTCGCATCTCTCTGGGCTCAGTACCTGTGGGATGGCGGGGCTACGTGGCAGGGGATTTCTTTTCCCTGGGAGGTGTTTTCTGGAAAACGTAGTAGAGGTAATAAGGAATGGTATGTGCAAATGGTATTGCAGCTAGTTCTGAAATAAGTGTCAGAAAAGCGTTTAGTTAATGTAAGCATAACATGTCAGTCTGTTACAGAATGTTTTAATATATTTTGTGTCAAATAAGACAATCTGGATTTGCCAAAAAAAAAAAAAAACCAGTGACATGAAACTTGAAACAGAGTAAATGAAAACATTTTTTCCCTTGTTCTTGCAGTAAAAATCACAATTTTGTACTTCCTTAAAATTGGGGAGAAAGCCTCCCACGAAAATGTACAAGCATAAAGTGTTGCGGCCGGGCCCCGTGCGAGCGAGGCGGCGTGGAGGCCCTTGGGAGGTTCCGTCCGCGTTGCCTGCTTCTCCTGTGCCCTCCCTTCCCGGAGCCGGGTGAGCCTCTCTGCGGTTCATGCCCTTGTCCGTGACTTTCACGACACAGCACGGAAGAGCCTCTAGCGTGGGGGGAGGGTAGATAGAGGAGGCAGCCTCTCCTGTCATTACAGGCGTTTGCCACCCGCTCGGTGACACCGCCTCTCTGGGGTGACTCTTCTTTAAAAATGGCAGGGGACGTTAGTTAGTTTGTTTACTTATGATTTTAAGGTTTATTGTTTTGAGAGCGGGAGGGGGAGCGGGGGAGGGGCAGAGAGAGAGGGTGAGAATCCCAAGTGGGCGCCACGCTGTCCGCGCAGAGCCCAGCGTGGGGCTTGATCTCACAAACCACGGGATCGTGGTCTGAGCCGAAACCAAGAGTCGGAGACTTAACTGACTGAGCCACCCCAGCGCCCCAGTTTTTTAATTCATTGTTATGTGGGCTCCACACCCAGCGTGGGGCTTGAACTCACCACCCGGAGACCAAGGGTCGCGTGCTCTATGTGCCCAGCCAGGTGCCCCTGTTTTTAAGGGATTTTTCTATAGAGTCTTTTTAGAACAGTTCTGTTGTTTGGGGGTTTTGAGTGTTTGAACGACCAGGTAGATGATCTGCCTTGGAATTCAGGTGTCAATTGAAGGTTATTCTAAAGAATCCGTGATTCATGTCCCCACACAGGTTAGATGGCAGGAGCTCAAAGTAATTTAAAGTCGGGGGGGGGGGGCTTGGTCCTTCCATAATTGCCGTAGGTAAATCGCCTCTTCAGTCTCCTTAGTACCGCATCCCGTGCTGTTTTCTGTCCTCGTCATTAGTGCTCCGTAACCAAACGTGATCTCCCGCAAGACTCCCCGAGGACAGCGCGAAGCCCCGTGTGACCAGCGACGGTGCCAGCCGTGTGTGACCCTTGGTTTACTGTCTGCCAGCGCGTCTGGCGGGATGAGAAGCTCGGCCTCGGTGCCCTTGCGCTCCCGGGTGCTCGCTGCGCGCTCCCCGCGCTGACTCCAGCACGCGCCTGAGGACTTTGGGGACAGAAGGGCCAATCTTTGGGGGGGAGGGGTTGGTACCCCTGAGTGCACTCTTGATGCCTTGTTTCCCAGCCGAGATTATAGATGACTTTTGGGCAGGACTAGTCTTGCACTAAACAAAAAAGTTTGCTGTTTTACGGTACTACCTATAGCTTTGTATTTAATGAGGATTTTACATTTTCGGTATAAAAGTTCATCTGCACAAGCACTTTGTGATGGGAGGTGCGGGGCGTTATTTACATTTACTTGGTCAAAGTTACAAATTAACGCACGTCCCTACGGGCTCCGTAACCACAGGCAGCAGCACTGATCCTGGTGGTTCTGAAACCGGGTAATTGATGTTAGAGGCTTTATTTCAATTAGATCCTTTTAAAACGTGATTTGTGGGGCGCCTGGGGGGCTCAGTCGGTTAAGCGTCCGACTTCGGCTCAGGTCATGATCTCGCAGTTCGAGGGTTCGAGCCCCACGTTGGGCTCTGTGCTGACGGCTGGGAGCCTGGCGCCTCCTTTGGATTCTGTGTCTCCCTCTCTGTCTTGCACTCCAAGTGCCCCTCCTCCACTTGCACTCTGTCCCTCTCCCTCTTAAAAATAAATATACATTAAAATCTTTTTTAAATGGCTTTATTTTATTTTGAGAGAGAGAGAGACAGTGAGCAGGGAGGGACAGAGAGAGAGGGAGACACAGAATCTGAAGCAGGCTCCAGGCTCCGAGCTGGCAGCACAGAGCCCGATGCGGTGCTCGAACCCACGGACTGCGAGATCGTGACCTGAGCCGAAGTCGGATGCTTAACCGACTGAGCCACCCGGGTGCCCCAAAAATAGATATACATTTAAAAAAGAAGAAAAAGGTGATTTCTATGAAAACCACTATGAAACGCATATGGTAAAGTTCTTTCCTTTACAGCGGGAGGGAGCAGTAGGTAACATTTCTTTCTTTTCCTTCAAGTTCTGAGCTCCGGGAAATAGAGAAAGGAGTCAGCGAGTGGGGACCACACCACCAGCTTTGTACCTGGGGAGGGGGCGGAGGAGTTGCCCAAGTGTGAGCATCTGGGAAAAGGGGGCGGATTTGTAAAGTAGGTCAGTTTCTCCCCGTTTCCTCCCTGCTGACCGGACCTCGTGAACATCTGGAATTCCGTCTGACGGAGCCCGCAGCTTCCAGGGCCGCCTCCCTTCTGAGTCTCCTCTGTGCACACGGCCCTTCCTCACTATTTGTGGGTTCTATATTTGTGAATCTGCCTACTGACTAAAGTTGATCTGTAACCCCAGCGCTTGTGAACACGGGCGGGGAAGTGGAACATGCCTGGTGCCCCCTGTGGGTTCCCGGGTTGGGGGGAGAGGCGAGGCACCGCTCTGCCTCCCAGTCCCGGCTAACCGCGTGCCATAAACAACATAACATAAAGGGTACTTTATGCGTCTTGTTGAGTGCTGTGTCTTCCCCATTTGTGTTGGTGACTTCACTGTGTAGGGGGGCCCCAAGCTCACTGCTGACGTGTTGTCTGGTGTCCCCAAGTGCAGGGAGGCTCCGATGGGCGCCACCGAGATGTAGTGGCTGAGCTTCCCTCAGCCTGAGTTCAGTGTCGGCGAATCGGCGCTGTGGCCTCAATGAGATGCCTTTAAACAGAAACACCTGCGATGAGCCTGTCTCTCGATGGGCGAGAAAGTGTGACGAGGGGCTCCCGGGAGCCGAGCCCCGCCCTTTGCCTGGGCACGTTGGTTTAGTGCCTGGCCGTTCGGGGTGCACAGGAACCTTCTGGGCCACAACTACCCACATCGCCGCAGTTGGCTGTATCTCTGGCCCCCTCCCTCCCTCTGAGCTTCAGGCTCTGCTAGCTGCTGCCTCATTTGTCATCCCGCTGGGCTGTCAGAACCGGGTCTGACACTCAGGCTGACGCAGCTTTCCCCGGCCCGGGAAGCAGCGGGTCCCTGCACACGGATGTGCGCGTCAGAGGTCGGGAAATCATCCCGGCTCCCTCCTCTCGTTTCCCGGTTCGGCCTGCGCCCAGGTTATGTCCCCAAGCTGCCTGCCTGTCGCCATGTCTCCTGCCGCCCGCGGCGCCGCCCCGGCTTCCTGTGATAGACGCCACTGTGTGCACCTGCCGCGCTCTCCCCCTCCTGGGCTGTGAGCTGTGCCGGCACTTGGTTGGCTGTCCCCTTTCGGACCCGGGGGAAGCAGGCCGAGAAATGCTTCGTGCAGCAGGACTTGGCCTTTCCGTGGCTGAGGGTTGCTTCTGCAAACTGAGACCTGCCTCTGACCCTGGTAGGAATTTTTTTGCGACTACAAGGGATTTTTCTTTTTCAAGGGAAAATAAATGTCTCAACAGTAGTTTAAGTAAGAGCTTGACGAAAATCTTGAAGGAGCGCCCTTTCAAGAATAGACTTTTCTTGTTTTGAATCTTAGCGGAGCCACCGTCTTCTGGAACAAGGGGATGAGATGTTAGCGCCGTGGGTTTCGGCTCAGTTTGTGGAAAGGCCAGTGACAGATGCCAAGGAGGCTGACTTTCGTGGCACCTGTGCCCACGTCACCCTGCCTCACGACGGAGCGCGGGCACGGTCTGCCCTCCCCACCTGTGGGCCCCTCTGTGGTGCCATGGCTCCGCCTCCCCTGGCTCAGTCGGCCCTCGGGGGGCTGAGTAGAAGGATGGGTGGGGTGCACAGATTTTGTAACATTCGTCTTGTGGTTTTACAGAGAAAGGGGCGACGGGTGATTAGTAAGGCAGGGAGGGAGCAGAGGAAACAGGAAGCGGACGCGCAGTCTTCGTGCCGCGGAGGGGATGTTCGAGGCGGAAAAGAGCCGTACCCCTCCCCCACCTCGACTCCCGCTTTGAGTTTTCAGAGAACTGCTTGAATTTCACACCGTGGTGTTAATGGTCTTCAGACTTGGTGAAGGCCGGGCACTTTTTCTAAGTTTACTGATTGAATTTGGTGTAGAAGTGCCCAGAACACCCAGCGAATTAATTTGGTCCTCCCTGCTTCTGATACGAGCTCTGCGTTCCTCCGAGTAGGAAAAGTGCCGGAAAGATCTCTTCTGGAAACATCAGCTGAATTTCTCATCAGCGGTCGGTGCTCGTAATGCATCGCTGTAATCGAGTTGAGGGATGAACTTTCCGGATAGCTCTGTCACCGTTGCCCTCCTACGGGACTGGTCAGCGCGTTTGATCCTGAAACGTTTGATCCTGAAACGTTAGCCTTTGGCCCCAGGACGGTGTTAGCCGTCCATTCATTCCACAGTGGGATGACGAGTATTTGTGCCGAGCTGACTGAATACCGAACGTGATTGTTAAAAGCACGTAAAGCTGGTTCAGCAGACACTTGTCCTCGCTGGGAATGGGAGTCTCAGGTCACAGAATCATAAAATGTTCAGAGGTGAAACGTACAAGTCCGACTCAACCCTACGTGCGGGGCGTGGCGGGTGACAGGCGACTGGGGGGGCTGCGGACTCTGGCGAGTAGGTCGGACTCCGGTGGGAAACCAGAAGGCACTGCGGGACGTATCCGTACGACAGCGGTACACATACAGGGTCTAGAAGGCCGCACGCCACGTCCAAGCTTACGCGAATGCTCGCGGCAGCATGGCCTGTGGCAGCCAGCTGTTCGCAGCTGCAGAAGGGGTCACCAAAGTGAGGCGACCTTCGGGGGGGAGGGTATTGAGCCGTAAAAAGGAATGAAGCGCTGATCCGCGCTGCAGCACCGCTGAATCTCGAGAACACGTTAAGGGGGACATGCCTGTCACAGAAGGCCACCCGCTGTACTTAGGTGCACCTGTAGGCACAGACCGGTTACTGCATGTCAGGGACTGGGGACAGCGGCGGGCGGGGGGAGCAACTGCTAATGGGAACGGGCTTTTCTTTTTGGGGTGACAGACACGTCCTAGAGTTAGATAGTGGTGACCGTCACATGCCTTTGTGGAGGCGCCCGAACCGCTGAATGGTACACTTTGAAAAAGTACATTCTACGGCTTGCGAATTATATCCTAATGAGAAACAAATTCTCCCTTAAGGAGACTGAGCACGTTGATGCCACTTTCAGGTTAAAGTAACTCTCAGGTATGGTTGCCTTCCTGTAAACAGCGGAGCCCACAGGTAACCAACACTGATTCCGTTTGATCTTTTAAATTCAGAGGCGCCCCATTGATGCCGGTCCCCTTGTTTCACCAAGGCCAGCAGACTTCTGCCCTCTTGGAGAAAAGGAAAAGAAGTCGTAGAACTAACCGGCCGAGGAAGAGGAGCAGCCCCCGTCCCACCTGGAGACTGTCCCTGGCGCAGGCGTTCTGAAACTTGTCCCTCAGTTGTCTCCAGTTTATTTAAAAAAATTTTTTTTTAATATTTATTTTTGAGAGACAGAGAGCGAGGCAGATTGCAAGCAGGGGAGGGGCCGAGAGAGGGAGACACAGAATGGGAAGCAGGCTCCAGGCTCCCAGCTGTCAGCACAGAGCCCGACGCGGGGCTCGAACCCACGAACCGTGAGATCATGACTTGAGCTGAGGTCGGACGCTCAACTGGCTGAGCCACCAGGTCCCCCAGTTGTCTCCAGTTTAAAACAAAATTCTCTGACTGCTTTTTGACTGCCCGTGTCAGACACGATCCGCTGACTTCGCGTTGGCCACGGTACCCTCCGCTGGGCCACGCCGTCTCTGCAGCCACAAGTCTGCGTTTCCTGGAGCGGTTCTTTGCCTCAGTTTTTCCTTCGCCGGGTTTTCTTTGAAATTACCCGTTGCTTTCTAACACACTCCCCCCTCCCTCTGCCCTCAGCGTCCCTTGCTCCTGCTTCCTTCCTGCCTGGACACGTCAGTCACTCGTCTGCGTCTGGACGGTGCCCCTCGTCCCGCTCAAATCCAGAGACGTCTCTCTTCGTTCACGGCGTGGCCTGTGGTTTGGCTTCGCTACGAGTCGTCCTGGGCTTGCCTCTCGGTCGGAGCACCTTTCCTTAGGTCCCTGGCTTTGCTGCTTTGGGGTTTTACAAACCTCAGGTTTGCAGAAGCGTATTTTCTAGAAGGTTCCTCAGAAAGGCTGTGGGGAAGCTTGTGTTCTGAGTTTGCACATTAGAGGATGTCTGGGTGTGTCCTTAACACTTCTTATTTTTGGATTTGGTGTAAAATTCGTTCAGTGGGTTTTCTTGTGATTTTGAGGGCTTGTTTCGCTTACCGTCCTGTTTTCGCCCGTTTGTTTCACGGAGCCGGTTTGTTCGTTTTCGCCCCCGTGTGATGTTTCAGTGTTTGAATGGAACGGTGTTTACACATCTGTCCGCTTTTGGTGGATATTTAGGGGGTTTCCAGTGTCGCGTTATTGCCACAGATGCGGCTCTGACCTCCCTGCTCACATTTCCTGGTGTTTGTGGGGCGGGCGTACCCCAGCAGCTCTCGTAGAAACCTGGGTTTGCGGTCCCCCTGCCCCGGATCTGTGTGGGACTCTGTATGTGGGACCGCACGGCGTTAGAGTCCCCGGAACCAA
Organism: Cryptoprocta ferox; assembly: GCA_028646485.1. NCBI lineage: Eukaryota > Metazoa > Chordata > Mammalia > Carnivora > Eupleridae > Cryptoprocta > Cryptoprocta ferox. The sequence continues at coordinate 53,867,629 of CM053565.1, read as the reverse complement.
CAAGTGAAACCTGCTAGCGTGGCAGTTTGCGGCCGCACGGGCTCCGGGGAGCTTCTGGAAAGGAGCCGGCATGCCTGGTGTAGGAGCCACGCACACAGCCTCTCCCTCCACTTATTGGGGCGTCTTTCAAGCCTTCCGGTAACCTTTTGGAGGTTCTTCTCAAGAAACGCTTGTGCACCGTTGGCACATCTGTTACTAGGCAGCTGCTTCCTGCCGGGCGCCGGTACACGGAAGGGCATTTGTGCCCCGTGCATCCGTGTTGTCACCAGCAGCCTGGTGAAGCCGCATCAGTGATTGCAGTGCATCTTTCGGATTGTTTACCTTTTCCGTGTGGTCAAACCAACTGAGATGATGACGGTTTCTTCCTTTCTTTCTCCCCCCCACCCCCCAACCTCTTTCCATTCCTTATGTTTTTTTTTTTTCCTTGCCCCTGTAGCTGGCTAGGGCGTTAGGATTCTCCCGGGCTCCCTGGCTGACGAAGACCGGGCCGGAAAATCCTCTAGCCGGTGCCAGGGCGGGTTTCTTCTCCGTCGTAGTGGAGCAGCTTTCGGCTTTTCCCAACCAAGCGTAACATGCACTGTAAAGTGTGCGCACCCTTCGTCGTGTTAGAGGCAGATTCCTCGGTCTCTAGTCGCCCAAGAGGTTTCTGTGCAGTCACGAATGGCTGTTCGGTCGTTTGGGCACTTTTCCTGCACGCGCACGTGCGCACAGGCACACGCGTGTGACACCGTCACAAGGGTGTAGGGCCACATCGAAGGGCCGGCCCGGCCCTGCCCCGGGCCCCGCGCTCGCCGGCCGTTGGTGCAAACGTGAAGTGTGCTCCGGTGCAAAACGTGCGTTTTGAAACCTCAGTACACAAAAATAATGCAAAACGTTTTATTAGTTATTTATTCAACGGGTTGTGTGCTGAAATGGTAGTTACAAATCTTACTGGGTTAAAATTCTATTATTGGTGTCAATTTTACCTGTTCTTTTCGTGTTTTGACATGGCTACTGGCAAATTTAAAATGACATGTTTGCCTCACATTTTACTACGTTTTTTGGATAACACCGGCCAGACAGACCAGTGCTTGTTGTGCAAACTGAGTGTGTAACAACAATGGCTACCCCGTAATCAGGCTTTCCTGGAGGGCTGCACGGCTCTAAGCACTTTCACAGTAACCTCGCGAAGTGGGAAGATTTTCTCCCTTTCCCAGCCGAGCAAACTAACAGACTTGGGAAGAGGAAGCAGCTCAGATGCACATGGCGAGTAGGGGGGACGTCCCCGTGGGCCGTTGACTCCTGGGCCTGTGCTCTTAGTCACCGCCTGTCCTGACCGTGGTGACATCTCAATCAGAGTTGGGTACTCAGCTGTCCATGCAGAGCCTGCTTGGGATCCTCTGTCTCCCTCTCTCTCTGCCTCCCCCCCCCCGAAGTAAATAAACATTTAAAAAAGCACATATACTGTATAGTTTACATACACGTTTGTATACGTGTACATATGTGTTATACGTACTTTGACAGGTAATTGACTCGAAGGTTTTTAAGCATAGAATGACAAAGATACGTAAGTATGTATGATATTGTATATACACATACATGTATACATGTAAATTTTGACGTCAGTATTTTTAGGGGCGCCTGGGTGGCTCAGTCGGTTGAGCATCCGGCTTCGGCTCAGGCCATGATCTCGCAGTTCGTGAGTTTGAGCCCCGCGTCGGGCTCTGCTGACAGCTCGGAGCCTGGAGCTGCTTCGGATTCTGTGTCTCCTTCTCTTTCTGCCCCTCCCCTGCTCATGCTCTGTCTCTGTCTCTCAAAAACAAATAAATGTTAAAAAAAATTTTTTTTAAGTGAGTATTTTTACAACTTCATTGGGAAGGAACACCATTTCTTAATAAGCAGGTTACAAAAACCCAGATTGTAAAAGAAAAAATTATTTACAGACTTCATATGAATGAACTTAATATATAAATTTATATCGTTTGTATTTTGTGTGACGGAAGCTCGTAAAAGAAGTTAGGACAGTTGGAGAAAATACTTGCAACACTTACAAGCAAAGGATCACCATCCAAAACATATTAAGAGTACCTGCAAATTAATAAAAAGACGGACAGTAGAAAATAGGACCAAAGATATGAACAGGTCACGGGAGAAGCACACGAGAGCCGATAAAGAGAGGTGTTCGGTCTTCCCAGCAGACAGGGAGATGTAGATCACGGGAGCCGTCAGGTTGCCCAAGTGTAAGAGCGCTTTGGTGGCGTTGGGGGACGTGGACGCTCCTGCAGTGTGTGGCGTGGCACTTGAGGAGGCAGTTTGGTAATACGGCCGGTGGTGGTGGTGCCGCCCGGTACCCAGCCCTTGGTCTCTCATCAGCACCGCTGTCCGTTGTGAGGAGCCAGGGATCGTTGGGGAGGAGGTTGATTGCGGGGCCGGCGCAGGGAGGAGTCCGGGTGAGCCTGCCTCGAACATCTCACGGCAGAAGGCATAGCAGCGCTCGAACAACGATGGGGGCGGGTTGAAAGACACGGGGGCGAACTTGAGGAAGCGGCCGGCCGTCGACGCCAAGGGCGTTAACGGGCGAGGAAGGACGGTGAACCGGAGGGCCACACCGTCTCGCGTGTCTCCCACGCGGCACTCGCCAGTGACAAAGGGACGTCACTGTACACACCCGCTGCTCACCTCTACCACACGTTCAAGGTTGGCGTCGCCGGTACGCGGACCCAGCGACATCACGGGCCTCTGAGAACACAACCTCGCCTTTTGTGACGTTCTGGCCAAAGTGCCCAACCTCGGGGAGTCAGAAAACCTCCAACAAATCCAACCCACGGAGCGTTCTACAGCTCTGCCGGGGCTCCGGTCCACGGGACGCCAGGACCAGGGAGCGGTCACGGACCGGGGACTGAGGACACAGGACGACCGCAGGCAGGGGGACTCCTGGCTTAGACGCAGGGGGAAGGACGGTAGCGAGAGGGCTGGTGGCGGCCCAGGGAGCGTGGCCGCCTGTCAGCGCCGAGCCAGCGCTAACTTCCGGGTCGCAGTCGCTGCTGGGATTACGTGAGGAGGAGACGCGGTGCTGGGGGCCGCGGGGGCCGGCGGCAGTGTTGTTGCCATTTCTCTGCGAGTCTGCGGTCAGAGCACAGAGGCGGGTGTCCACCCAGCACTCTGCCCGTATCGGCTGTCCCCAAGGGCTTCCCCAGACACCCTCGCACGAGGACGGAGAGCCTGGCGGGGACGCTCAGTGTGGCTCAGCTGGGAAGTACTGGCAGCAAGTTCAAGGTCATCAGCCAGAAACCGGAGTGGGGCACACACTTTACCGGGCAGTGGACGTCTTAAACACTGAGGTGGATCTAATACGCTCCAATGCAGGGAGACGTCCAAGGCCCAGTAAATGAAAAAGTAACTTGGGGAAAAGTGCGTATTGTTTACCCTTTGTTACATAGGCCGTAAAGAAGGACTTGCATTTTTTGGGTTTTATATCCTGTCCCCTGGGCCTCTACCAGGAGCATAGTAAGCAGGTATTTCTTCTCTGATTTAAAAACAAGAAGAGGGGCGCCTGGCTGGCTCAGCCGACGGAGCATGTGACTCGAGATCTCAGGCTTGTGAGTTCAAACTGCATGTTGGGTGTAGAGGTGATTTAAAAATAGGATTTTTAGGGGCACCTGGCTGGCTCATCCACGTAAGCGTCCGACTCTCGATCTCAGCTCAGGTCTTGATCTCAGGGCCGTGAGTTCAAGCCCCCCGTTGGGCTCCGTAGTGGGCATGGAGCGTACTTAAAAAAAAAAGAAAGAAATTAAAATATCTAAAAAATAATAAAATTAAAAAAAAACAAAGAAAGTAAGTTTGTATTTTGCCTTCAGTGAGATGATCCTTTCTTTGGTTTCAAGTACTCTGGGTGATCATTTAGTTTTTATGCTTTTTATTTCATAAGCAGTTTATTTTTTTTTTTTACATTTTTATTTTTGAGAGAGAGAGTGAGAGCAGGAGCAAGGAGGGGCAGAGAGAAAGGGACACAGAATCCGAAGCAGGCTCCAGGCTCTGAGCTAGCTGTCAGCACAGAGCCCGACGCGGGGCTCGAACCCACGAACCATGAGATCGTGACGTGAGTCAAAGTCGGGACACTTAACTGAGCCCCCCAGACGCCCCATAAGCAGTTTACTTTGATGAAAACAAACACGAAGGCGGGAATCTAACCTTCGGGAGACTCTCTTACTGGCCCACCGTTGTGGCCCTTCTACGTGTTTCAGCAGAGGTGACATTCAGGCCGTGCCGGGGTTACGGGGAATCACACCGGGCTCCATGCCGCATCCTCCTGTCCAGCCGTCGTGGACTGAGCGTGCGTCCCACAGGAGGCGGGAGCACGGAGAGCAGACCACCCACCGGAAGAACCGCGCTGGGCCCCACAGGCCGGGGTCAGTGTGGCTGCTGACACTCCCCCTGCGTCCTGAGCTGGCCTCGTGGCGTGGGGATGACGGTGATGGCCGGAGGAGGGTCCCCCGCTCTGCTCCGTGGTGATTTTTATGCCGAAAGAGATTCTGTGTCTCTAGGAAAGTATCTATGTTCCTTTGCAAACTGATAACACACTTTCTAAAATTACCTGGTTGATGATTGTGCGTTAGCACGTATCCCTTTAGTTAACGGGGCGGATCTCACCAGGCTCTGACGGCTCCTGAGCCTGTTTCCTGTCTGGGTCTTGCTGCCTTTTTTTTTTTTTTTTTTAATTTATTTATTTACTTTGAGAGAGAGAACATGAGCAGGGGAGGGGCAGAGAGGGAGAGAGAGAGAGACTCCCAAGCAGGCTCCATCCTATCAGCACAGAGCCCGATGTGGGGCTTGATCCTACAAACTGTGAGATCATGACCTGAGCCGTAATCAAGAGCCACTGAGCCCCACCCAGCAACTGGGGTGACTTTGGATGTAAAATGAGTTTCAAAAACGAGTGGAGAACGTGGACTGAGGATGTGTTTGGTGGAGGGGAGTTCGGCTGGGGGCCTCATCCTGGGAAGATGGGGCGGCGTTGTGCGAGCACAGAGATGCGGGGGTGCCCCTGTGGACGTGGGCGTCTCACGGTGGGGAGAGCCGGGCCCCCAAGGGCCTCTCGCCCGCTCCGCTCTGCCTGAAAGCGCCTCCTCACCCTGATGGCCAGGGTCTGCGTCCTTCAAGATTGTAGCCCAGGGTGGTATCGGGTCTTGCCCAGATCTCCTCCTAAGACACCGGAGAATGCCACTAGGATCTTCTCAAGAGTCACTCCACTTTTGTGGACTGCCCCCCCCAACTCTCCCAGGGACCGATTTGGGGCGTCCTTCCCTAAGGGGAGTGCCAGCCTCCCTGGTCCAGTCCTTAGCATACTGCATGGCGGCTTACGTGACTGCGGCCGCCCTCGGGTCCCCCTGTGCCCTGTCCTGTGCCGGGGACGCACAGTGACCTCTCTGTGGCCCCAGCGCACAGCCGGAGGGTCCGCAGCACAGTTCAACCCGCGTGATTTAGGCTGAACACACAGCGAGGACTCAGGCCCTTTTTGAATGAATGCACAGTCCTCAGCAAATGCCTTTTCATTTTTTTATTGTTATTATTTGTTTACTCAGAGCACCCTGGGGAGGGGCAGAGAGAGAATCCACTGCCAGCCTGGAGCCTGACGCGGGCCTCAAACCCATGAACGGTGAGATCACGTGAGCCCAAATCCCAGGCTGGACCCACAGAGCCCCCCCGGGGGCCCCAGCAAATACCCTGTTAAAATAACGAGCAACACGTATGTGAGCAGTAGCTATGAAACGGGAGAACAGGGTTTCCAAGCGCGCGAGGCTCTCTGAGGTCACCAGGTTGGTGAGGCCTCCTCAGGAGGCGCAGTAGTGGGGGGGCGCGGCCCGGGTCCCCGAACTCGGGCCTGTGAACGGAGAAGGGGCCGTGGCGGTGAAGTCCTGCTCCGTACTTCTACTCGTCTTCACGGTGAGCATGGGAAGTCGGGTCCTCGGAGAAGAATGTAGATGCGTTTCGTGTGTCACCGAACCGTCGAGAAGAGAGGCCCGCGTACAGCCTCCCTGATCCGGGCGCGCCGTCACCGGGCCCGGATTTCAACTCACCGAAGCCTGTGCCCAGCGCCGGCTTTAGTGCCTTCAGAGGCCCGCTCCCCACACGCTCCCGAGTTCCTCCCGTAACCCGTGCTGGTTAACCTGTTACTTACCACGCGTGTTGTTTCCTGCCTGTCTCCACCTGTGTACGGCAGGCTCCTGCTGGCTGTCACCTGTTCCCACAGCTGAGCCCGTGTCTGGACAAAGGGCAAGCCCATTTTCACATTAAGGAAACCATTTCAGGGGCGCCCGGGGGGCTCAGTTGGCTCAGCGTCCGACTTCGGCTCAGGTCGTGATCTCACGGTTCGTGAGTTCGAGCCCCGCGTCGGGCTCTGTGCTGACAGCTCGGAGCCTGGAGCCGCTTCCGATTCTGTGTCTCCCTCTCTCTCTGCCCCTCCCCCGCTCATGCTCCGTCTCTCAAAAATAAATAAATGTGGGAAAAAAAAAGAAAACCATTTCAGAAAATAAGAAATAAGTACTGGTGAACATCATATCAGCAGGGCATGGCCCATCCTAGGTAAAACATGAGTTTCCTCTTTTTCTCCCCGTGTACATTTAAAAGGTAATTTAATTTATCAGCAACAATGGCTAATTGTAAACCTTTTAACATTTAGCCAGCAGAGGGCAGCACAGATCCGCCTTACCGCATCCACTGTTTTTTACTTTGTTCTAAAAGGCCTTGAGAAGTGCTGTAGCCACTGTTTTCTGGCACAGTTTGAATTTTTTCTTCTTCCTCATCTGAGAGCTGTATCGTTGCTTCTCTGTCTTTGTGGAGGACGATGTTCGATGTTTCTGTTTAGCGCGTCACAAATATTGTTATGTTCTCATTTTCTATATATTTGTGACTTGTTTTCGAAAGTCCCCCCGACTGGTGAGGCTGGCGATGGTGGCACCACAGGGACATTGTTCCGTCGCCACCAGAAGGCGGGGATTCAGCTACCCAGGGTCCCGGGACCCATGTCACCCGGACCTGCCCTGGGAGGACTGTGACCCCAGATGCGGGTTCCTCAGCACGAGGGCTCTGCCTGAGCACCTGATGAATGTACCAACCCCCTTCTCAGGGAAGAATACGTGTAAACTCAAACGCATGTGGCTTTTCAGTGTTACGGTATTTTATGCCATTGATACGGATTTTCTTCACGCAGAAAATAAGATCAGACTTTGTGAAGAATTGCACCTTTCTTAATTTTATTTTATTTTAAAAAGTTTTATTTTGGGGTGCCTGGGTGGCTCTCTTTCTCTTTCAGAAATAAATAAAACAATTAAAAAAATAAAATCTAAAAAAACGTTTTATTTTATTTTAGCGCGAGAACACCGGGCGGTGGGGGGTGGGGTGGGCGGGGACCAGAGCAAGAGAGCATCTAAGGTAGGCTCCATGCTCCACGCAGAAGAGCTTGACATGAGGCTCGATCTCACGACCCTGGGATCATGACCTGAGCCCAAACCAGGAGTCAGAGGCTCAACTGACTGAGCCACCCAGGCGTCCCTTGACTTTTTCTTTTGATGATAAAAGTGCTTTAAAAAAAAAAGAAAAGTGCTAAAGACTCTGCCTCACGGCCGTCCATGTTGTCGGATACGACCAGGAACTCCCCTCTGCCAGGTGCCAGCTAGGCAGCTGGCAGGGAATGGCCGTGCTCTTTGAATTCTTCATTTGACTTCTTTGCAACACGTACATATTTCCTTAGTCCTCAGCCCCCCCCCCCTTTTTTTCTCTGGCAAGATCTATTCGTATCTGAGGAAAAACGGTACAAATCTGTGTTTGTAGGGTATGCCAAGGAGCAGCAACCTCCCAGAGTTCGCAGTATGTGCCGGTGTGTGTGTGTTCTGCTGCAGAGAGCTGCTGTGTTTGCCGCCCCCGCCCCAGCGAACAGCGGCTCTTCTGGGAGTTTCAGGCCGCTTGCCCCACGCCGCCCTCCGCTGGCAGCTGGTCAGGAAAGATCTAAGCTGCCGGGGAGGGGGCCATCAGGAAGGGGATCGATTTACCCTCACGGCGCAAAAAGGCTGCAGGGCGCCATGGGCCTCAGAACGGAGCCGAGGGGACGGGCTGGAAACAGGAGGCCGGTGGACGGCGGTCGCGGTGGGCAGGCAGGCTCTTAGGTCTCCTCTCCGGGCCTTGCGGCAAGGCGAGGTCTGTCTCTTCCACTCGTGGTAAAACGCGGAGGTTTGATTCCCCAAGAAGGATGTGAAGGCAGAGAGGGTGAAGGCGCGTGTCCTTGAGTGTGCGCGCCCCGTCCCGTCTCCACCTGCCTCCCGCCTCCCCGGGTGCTGCTGGCCGCACAGCCCAGGCGGGAGGTCGGAGGGTGGGAGCGAGGACCCCCGGGGCCGCCCGCGGGGTCTGCGTGCCCCCGCACCCTCGGCGGGCCGCCCCCGCCGCACAGCGCTCCTAATCCGGTGGTTGGTGCCGGGCCCTTGGATGCGGAGAGGCGGCCGGTAAGTTTACTAGACGTTTAAGGAGAAGCCTCCACATTAGACAAAGAACAAAGCGGAAGAAAAGATACTTGAGGAAACAGATCGCAGCAGAACGTCTCAACAGCCACAGACTTAGGAGTCTTAGACGTGACGTTAACGAGGCGAGGACGGGATGCTCTCCAGAAGGGGCGTTCGGAATTAAAGAGTGAGCACGTGCGTGCCGAAAACAGCGGGAAGGAAACACCAGGGGCCAAGAGCGGGGGACGAAGGAGCAGGGGGCCGTCGGTGCGGGCGGCCGTGACACAGCGCCGCACACTGGGTGACTCCCGGCCACGCGGGTTGTCCCCGGGTGTGCGGCTGGCGGCAGGCAGCTGGCCCGCATCAGCGCCTCTTGCTGGGCATCCCCCTCCTGCCCCCCGAGGGCCAGCCCGTGTGCTCGCCGGCTGCGGGGACAGCAGCTGCCCTCTGGCCTCTACTCGTGCGGCCGTCGGGCCCAGCGAGGCCTCCCAGAGGCCTCCCCTCCAAACCCCGTCACGTTTGGGTTTCGACACGCAGGTCTGGGGCGGACACAGACATTCGGGACACCTCCTAGAAAGTGGCTCGACACGGAGGTGAAAAGCGGGGTGAAAAGGTGAAAATCAGAGGATGCACGGTGGAGGGGCCGGCGTCTCAGCTCTCAGGGTAGGACGTCGTGAAACGTCCCGAGGCTTTGGAATCGGGGTCCGCCGAGGGGCCAGCTCGGTGCATGGAAACGGACTCGCGCCCGCGCCCCCGTTCTGAAACTGCACGGCGCCGAGGGCAAGCGCCCCCCCGAAAGCTTTCGGACAGGGAGAGAAGGTCCCACAGAAAGTTCCGGGAGTCGGAAGGGCCCTGTAGCGAGCGGCACAGTGGGGACAGGAGCCCAGGGAATGCCTCCACCGTTGGGAGGAGAGGACTTTAACTCAGCTCTGAACCCGGTGAAATGCCAGGCGAGTGTGAGAGAAGAGGGGCATTTGTGGACGCGCGGAGTCCACGCACGTCCTTACCGCGTTACTAGAAGGTTCTCCAGGAAGGAAAACACACGGAGTCAGAGGACCAGGAGCCGGCAGTTGCCAGGGTGACGGGGTGACGCTGCAAGGCCGGGGGGCAGGGGGAGGGAGTGTGGATTTGGGGGGCCGTCTCCAAACACAGGCTGCTCTGAGTGTTTGACCCTGGGGACAGTTTCCTACCTTAGTGTAGAGAGTTTGGCGTTGAGTCTGTAACGCAGAGAACTCCGCACACGGAAAAAAAGAGACACTTAGCGCCATTCTATGGTCAGTGTAACCACAGTCCGTTACGTAGCTAAGCTGTGAGCAGCATTTATGGAAGTAGTAAATGCGGATCGAACCCAGAACTGACGTGTGACTATACTGCGTGCGCCGGCGTGGGTGTTGGGGCTGGGGGGTGGGGTGAAAGCTAAGCCTGCGTCTGTCGCGGCAGGCAGGTGGTGTCCAGAATCGAAACCTCGGGAACAAGTAGTGTCGGTGTGTCGCTGGGAAGCAGGGAGGTGACTGGCAGACCGAGCTGAACGGGCTCCCTCTCTGGAGCAGGATGCGAGGGTGGGGGAGCAGTTGGGCAGGAAACTGCGGCTTTCTGTTTTAAGCCATAGGTGCTGTTTTTTATATGATGTGTGCATGTTATTTTGGTTGAAGAAGAAAAACCAGGCATGAAGGGCTAGAGAAAAATCCGGAGGGCTGGCAGGGTCACGTTAAGGAGGTCTTAAAACCCTGAGCAGGAGCTGAGACTTCTGGGCAGCGGATGGGGCCCGAAGGAGAGGCGCCCGGCAGCCTGCGGAGTGGCGTCCGCCCCTGTCCGTCCTCCTCGGCTGGGGACTGCCCGGGTGCGCTGCGCCCGCAGGCCCCCTTGCCCTTGGCCCCCGCCGAGGAGGTTGGTCAGAGGAGAATGGGGTCAAGGTGTTTTCTCCCTGCCCGGTGGCTGAGGCTTGGCCGAGCTCTGTCCCCAAGGCAGCCAGCCTCCGCCTCCCGCAGGCCTGGCCCCGATAGGGTGCTCCTTCTCGCCGACCCCAGGGTGCTTCCCCGCTGCTTGCGAGTCTCCCCGGACCCCACCCTTCACTTCTGTAGACGGTGTCTCAGGTAACCCTCCAGCCTCCTGCTCCTTGGCGTTTCGACTGCTGTAGGTGCCACGCTGCGAAAAGTTTCCCCAGAGCATTGCGTGAACACTCAGGTTCGTTTGCTCCCAGCGTCCCTTTCAACCACCACGAGGTTGCACGTTCCTACCTGTCTGTCCCCAGATAAGACGAGACGGGGGGCAAAGGACTCAGGCTCTTTCGGGTGTTTTATTCATTGAAAATAGCAAGTGTCCTGAGTCCAAACGCCTGCAGTCCCAGCGCCTTCACGTGTGACGTTAACACGAGTAGCTGTGGGGCGTGTGGTCTTTCCCTGGGTCGGTGTGGCGCTCCCCGCGGGGCCTCGGCCTCCTGTCCCCTTAGTCAGACGGCTCTGAGGCCTGGGGGACTGGTCTGCGTTTGCGTTTCCATGGTTTCTCTAGCGATTTGAGGGCGTGCCGTGAACTCTGTCGAGAGAGCCGGGTCACGATCGTGCGCGCTGCGCTTGGGATTGAGCCGTGGCCGGGCCCGCTGAGGAGGGCGGCACTTTGTGTCCGTGTGCCCGGGGGACCCAGCGATCGCCTGTCGGCCGACGTGACTATAACTAGCACCCACCTGCAGTCTGAAAAAATGTCCCAAGATCTGGACGATAAGTAAGGCAGTCACGAGTGAGTCAAACGTAGGAAGAATTTGGGGCTTTAGTACTTAAATTTCTATTTTTGGGACCCGAAGACTTCCCTCTTCGTTCACGACTTCCCTCTTTCACAGTGTCATCTGTTGCACTGGCTTTGGACCAGCCCCGACCACACAGAAGGCAGCGTGGCGCCCACCGGGTGTGTCCGCCGCGCTCCTGGTTTAAGGCCTAAGCGGCAGCTCTTCCACCAACAGCTTGCGGCCCTGGGACGGGAGCCGGCCGCGGCACACGGGGCTGATGGACGCTGCGTGAGCCACTCACAGTCCCTCTGGGGAAGTGAACCCGACGGCAGCGAGGGGCGGGCAGGGCTGGAGGCAGGGGGCCTGGGCGGGCGGGAGGCAGGGGCGCACCCTGCGCCCTGGGGCGGGGACCCTGGTGGCAGCTGCCGCCCCGGAAGATGGCAGGTGTGTTCTCCCGCCCGCCCAGGCCAGAGGGCTCGGGCCGACCTTGACTTCTCTCACACGCGCATGGCCTCCATCAGCCGGCCCCAGGCTCTGCCTTCCAAGTGACTAGAGCAGGAGTTTGTCACTTCCCCATCCTCTCTCGCCCGGATGACGGCAGTGGCCTCCCCGCTGCCCTCCCTGCGTCTGCCCTCGCTGCCCTGCCGTCTGTTCTTCGCCGGCGGCCCGGGTCACCACAGCGGAAGTCAGCGCCTTTGCTTCGGGCCTGCCCCCCGCAGCGGCTCCCCATCTCCCCCGCCGTGGGAGCAGGTCCTGAAGAGAGCTGGCCGGCCCCCCCACAGCTCTCCCCTCCCCACCCTCCCGCCTTGCCTTCCCCTCCTGCCGCTCTTTGCTCCAGCGGCCCCTGAGCCCCCGGGCGGGTTCCTGCCGGCATATGTGTGTCCCCCTCCCTGCTGCCCTGCCCGCCCAGCTCCTTGCAGGCCTCGGTGCCGGTGCCCGGGGTCTCGCATCTCCGGTCCCCGGCGCGCCACGCGCTCGGAATGAAGCCAGTGGAGGAAGAGATTATGTATTCGATTGTAACACACAGAAACTTCTATGAGGCAAACGATACCACAGACGCTGTTAAAAACAAGTGACCAGTTGTGAGAAGAGGTTTGCAACATTAAAAAGATTTTTTTAATGTTTACTTATCTATGAGAGGGAGAGGGGGAGAGAGAGAGCACATGAGCAGGGGGAGGGGCAGAGAGGGAGGGAGACACGGAATCCGAAGCAGCTCCAGGCTCCGAGACGTCAGCACAGAGCCTGACGCGGGGCTCGAACCCACAAACCGTGAGATCATGACCTGAGCCGAAGTCGGACGCTCAACCGACTGAGCCACCCAAGCGCCCCGAGATTTGCAATGCTTAATACAAAGAATTCATAATCTGCAACTCAAGAGGAAGAGATAATCGATAAGAAAATGGGCACAAACAATATCGATAAGCAGTTCAGGAAAGAGGAAGTACCTCAAACTGTTGGAAAGGTCATCGCTACCACCGGTCATCAGGTCAGTGTAGACAGGAACGCCGAGGAGCCGTTTCTCACTTCTCAGACGTGAAGTAGGCCCTGCCAGGGAGGCGGCGGGCCCGGGCAGGGTCTGCGAAGGTGGTGGCACTCATGCCCAGGGGGGGGGGGGGGCAGGGCAGGCAGGCCTGCCTTCAGACATCTTTTCTGGAGAAACGCTTTATCGCTTGACAGCAGGCAGAAAGTAGAAGTGACCCGTCCTCTGAAAAGTTGGGCTCAGCATCAGACGCTGGCCCTGGCACCAGAGGGTGTGAATACTGATCTGGGAACATGGGGCTGGATGGGACTCAGCCTGGACTCGTTCCCAAAAGGGACGCACAGGAGAAGGCGTGACTCTGGTTTTGACATACTGAACCGTTGGCTAATACTAGCCGCCTCTAGGAAACAGAGGGGCTTCTAAAAGTCACTGCGTACTTATTTATTATCAGACAAGAAGGAATGGGGGCCGGGGGCGCTCTCCGCGTGTGTCTTGCGTGGACGTGTGTCCTTCTGCCCGCGGCGGAGCCGGCCAGAGAGGGCCCTGCGGCCAGACGCCAGGCCCAGCGCCCGCTTGCAGGCTTTGGGCCTCCAGGGGTGAGGCCTGAGGCACGTGTTGTTCCATTTGCCACTCGGAAGTAGCAGTGACCAGGAGGGGACCCCGTATCTGGAGCCAGCAGTTCCACGCTGAGGGTGTTGGCTCGGGGGGTGATAAGGTGCGTGTGAGAACGCGTGCGCCTGGGTGTTGGCATCGGCAGGAAGTTTGAAAGCACGTAAACGTCTCACGGCAGGGATTGGTTAAACACTGTCTGGGTTGTGAATAATAAAAGATGTGATAAATCTCCGTGTGTTATCGTGGAAAAACGTTTGTCATCAGTAAAAGATGGCTGCTTCTAAAACAGCATGTGACACATCAAAGTTTCGTTTCTTTCTATATAATTATTTCTTTATAGATGTCTATTTCTCTCGGGATATGTATGCTTATCTCTTGAGATAATGTAAATACGTCTCGGGAGACGTATGTGTGCACAACATAGACACGGTTATACGTACGTATGAGATACGAGACCCCTGTAGAGAGGAAGATAGGTGTGTGTGTGTACGTATAGACAGAGGAAGACCCAGAATGAGAATATAATACGCAGAACAAACGTCTGGAAGAATATAAACAATACATACGAAAATGTCATCGGTGATTCCTGGACGACAGGAGCTCGGCCTCTTTCCTCATTACTGTTAATCTGATTTCAACAATAAACGCGCCTCGTGAATGTGATAGTGTGCGGAAAGGAACACACGGTAGAAGATAGACTGGGGCTAAAACCGAACTGTATTGGAAGTGTCCTTGGGATTTTTCCCTCTAAAAGTCTGCTTTCTCGCCTGAGGGGCTCAGTCGGTTGAGTGTCCAACTCTTGATTCAGCTCAGGTCATGATCCAGGGTCACGGGATCGAGCCCCGTGTCGGGCTCTGTGCTGAGCATGGAGCCTGCTTAAGGTTCTCGTTCTCTCTCTCTCTCTCTCTCCCTCTCTCTCCCTCTCTCTCCCTCTCTCTCCCTCTCTCTCCCTCTCTCTCCCCCTCCGCCCCTTTCCCCAGCTCTCTCTCTCTCTCTCTCCCCCTCCGCCCCTTTCCCCAGCTCTCTCTCCCCCTCCGCCCCTTTCCCCAGCTCTCTCTCTCTCTCTCTCTCCCCCTCCGCCCCTTTCCCCAGCTCTCTCTCTCTCTCTCTCTCCCCCTCTGCCCCTTTCCCCAGCTCTCTCTCCCCCTCCGCCCCTTTCCCCAGCTCTCTCTCTCTCTCTCTTAAATCTGCCTTCTCCTTTTAGCCTCTGACCTCAGAGCATGCAGTAATGATGACAGGGTCTTAGTCATCCTGTTCGCAGACGTGCCGCCCTCTCGTCGTGAGAGCCCCGGGGCTTTATGGGGTCCTCCTCCGAGAAAGTGCTCGCCAAGTGAGGAGACAGGTCGCCGTGGTTGCGTTGGAGGAAAGTCTGGGAGTGCGGCTGCCGGGCTGCCGGGCTCCCGGGCTCCAGCCTCGGGCTCCTTCCAGGGAGCAGGCGGTTAACTGGTTAACTCCTCGGAAGCAACTTGAGCTTGACTTCAGGAACTGGGTGGTGGCCTTGACGCCAGTGCAACTGGAGGAGGCCCATTGGTCCCGGAGTTCAGGAAGCAGCTCTGAGCTGTCCTGGCCTGGGCGGCCCCCAGGTGCTCCCTCCCAGCCCCGCCCGGCCCCGGCCCAGCCGCCCAGGGGAGCCCTGCCGTCAGGGGAGCCCTGCCGTCCAGGGGAGCCCAGCCGTCCAGGGGAGCACGGCCGCCCCACTTGGCTTCCGCAAGACAAAACCTCGCGGCCCTCAGGGTCCTGCTGTGGTGGAGAAAAATGGTCCTGAAGACCGAAGAGGAGGGCAGTGAGTCCCGGCCCCGCCTGGGTGTCTGCAGTGGGGGGGGGGGGGGCGCTCTCGATCCGTGTGGGGGATACCGGGTGACAGTTTTACTGCCTTTCGGGAGGAGCAGCAGCCCAGACTGGGGGGGTTTCTCCCCGTTTTCGGGAGGACGACCGGAGGGTGCGGGGCAGAGGCTGGGTCTGGCGGGAGCGTGTGCGTAGCTCAGTGCGTTTAAGCCAAAGAAGTCCCCCCCCCACCCCCACTCTTTGCTTTTCTGTAAGGTCCACCCTGGGTGCTTCTCCACGGAGCCGTGTGCCCCGGGACCGGGTCTGTATTCACTGACCCTGAGTAACAGTCGGCCAGAACGAGTGTGATGGGGAGAGATACAGAGAGTGGAGACCGGGGGGGAGCACCCCCTTGGCGTCCGTTTTTACTGAGACGTGACGAAGGGAACATTCGGAGTTAACTTGACCTTCCTCTTTCGGTGCCGGTAAAGACCGTTGGAGGCCCCTACGCTTCCTGGATGCTCTCCACACTCACACTGTAACCCGGGAAACTCTTACGTTAAAGGGGCAGCAAACTCGGTGGCTGAGAAGCCCCAGAGGGTCCTGGGAAAGGACTGTATGACAGTCCCTTCGGTCGTTCTGAAGTCGCAGGAGTTTTGCGTGTGGACGTGTGTCCGTTGTGAGGCCTTCGCTGGATGGCGACGTTTTAATGCTGTAAGACCGAACAGCAAACACCTGTGCTGCTTTGTAGTTGGGAACGACTTGTATGAAGAAGTTTGAAGATTTCACAGTAGATTTTGTGAAAGTTGTAGCAAGTTTTGGGGCTCCTTTCTATGCTTTTCCTGATCCGGTTCACTATAAGATACGTTGGAAAGTCTCAGCTCTAAGTGCAGATTATCTTGGCCCACATCCATGGGGCGACTTGGAAAGCGGTACCCTGTGGGGAAGACTGGGGACAGGGACACACAGGCGCGCAACGATACTTCTGGAGCCGGGCCGGAAGGAGAGGCAGCTCTGGGTTGGTGTTGACACGTGGGAGGCGTATCTGGAAGATGGGTCCACAGTAGCCACCGTCCCTCGTTCAACAGGGGCACTTTCGAGAGTGGAGAGAGCACTTTACTGATGATTCAGGGACAGTAGGTGGGAGCCTGGCCTGGGCAGTGACCGCTGGTCACCTGAACTCGCTGCCGGTCCTCCGGGTGAGCTTGGCCTCAGACCCAGGAGAGGCTAACTCGGAGGGCCCGTGTCCTCGGCCCCCGGCCGTCCTGGAGGCCTTCAGATCCAGCGTGAGCTGCGCATCGTGTGCACTTGACCCAGGGGTGACAGTGAGGCGCCATCTTGGGACTGAACTTCAGAGCTCAGACTGTAGAGACAGGATTAACGGGCAGCTTTGCTTGGAATGAGTCACCGTCAAGAGCGGGCCCCTCTCCATTTCCCTCATCCCCTCCCAGGAGCACTTTGCCCTGTTGTCTCTTGGGGGCGTGAGGGAGGACGGTGTTGCCCTTCTAACTGCTGCTGGAATAGATGCCGAGGGATTACGGTGAGAAACGGCTTTCGGGCAGACCTAAAAGTGAAGGGAGCAAATGGGCTTCCCTGTGGCAGGTCCCCAGGGTCCCAGGGGGAGCGGTGAGTGTCCGTGTCGTGCTCCTCATGGAGCCGCTTTTAACGCACCTAATAAAGGGTGAGTCGGGGGTTTGAAAATGCCTCTAAAGAAGCGTGATCTTTCCTGCTGCACTAATCTCAGATCCATAATCCACAAATTAAACATGCTTTTGGCCTCTCTCCTCCCCCATGCCTGCGCTCATCACCCCGTCCCAGTGCTGCGGAGGCGCGGGTCCCGTAGGGGCAGCGTCTCCACGGTCCTGTCCTTCCAGTGCCTCGTCTGACTCCTTGATTTGCCCTCAGACCTTCTCTTTGGGCCGGAACCCA
Source organism: Cryptoprocta ferox (assembly GCA_028646485.1). Lineage (NCBI taxonomy): Eukaryota > Metazoa > Chordata > Mammalia > Carnivora > Eupleridae > Cryptoprocta > Cryptoprocta ferox. The sequence goes on along the minus strand of CM053565.1, from coordinate 53,850,654 downwards.
GGCTCCCCGGATACGTGGGCCGGAACGTGAGGCCCTCCCAGGCTGAGGCTAGGCCGTCTTCCGGGTGCCAGCCCGGCCCTGACGTGCCCTGGGCCCTGACCCCAGGTGTGCCCCTGTCCTCGGCTGCCCCGCCGTTTCCCGGCCTCCTCGCCTTGCTTGCTGTGTGCATCCACGTTAGTCGCTGCTTCCCCGTTTGAATCCATCGTCCTTCCAAGCCCTGGCTCACAGGCTCGACCTCCCGGAGGCCTCTTGGTGTCCCCAGGCGTCCTCCGAGTGCTGGGTCGGCGTGGCCATGGTGCCGTAGCTTCGGGTTCACGTGCTTCCCCCTCCTGCCTTGATGGTCTGTGCAGGGCAGGGGCCGCAGCTGTTTAAATCTGAGCTCTGGGCACAGGCCGGGCCTGTGCAGGTGCTCAGTAAATGGAAGTGAATGCAGTTAATCCAGTGAGAGAAAGTAAGGCGCTGAGGACTCGGCCAGTGAGTCTGAGCTGGGCTCTGTTAGTAGGTTATTGGCACTCTGTGAGTCTTACGTCACCTATAAACTGGACACAACGGGGCACGGGGCGTTGTCAGGAAATATGCAGAGTTCACATTGGACTTCGTTATCTAGTCCAAATAGAAACGGGAACAAGCAAACAAGAAGACCCCTTTTTAAGCTGTGAGACCCCACGTGAGTCTGGGGAGGGCGTGGGACGGAACGAAGTAGAGCGCCTCCCCCGGGGCGTTGGGTTCTCAGGTGCCACCTAGAATCCCACCCCAGACGGCTGCCTCCCGCCCGACCCCATCGTCCTGGCGCACTCCTCGTGATCGCGCCAGCCTCGCGTTGGGCAAACCGCTTCGGGTGAGGGGCGCGGGAGGAGGGGAGGCCAGAGCGCGTAACGAGGAATGAATATCCCACAGATAGTTCTCGCTCCCTTCCTGGGGGTTGAGTTTGTGATCTGCAGGCTCAAAATGGTTACACCATTATTTGTAAGCAAGCGCGCCTCCCAGCGGACCTGCTTCACCATCTGCTGTGACAGGTCGGGGGACGGGCTCTGGCGGGGAGAGACGGTGCTCGCGGTGCCCGCGTGAGGGTCAGAACCGCCCTGCCTTTCTGATGAAGAAGGTGAGCGGCAGCGAGGCTTGGGTCTGCCCTTTTGGAAAAGCGGGTCTGCATCGACTTCTCCTGGTTGTGGAATATGGAAGCACAGGCCCGGCCGCTGGCAATCAGGGCTCAGGGTCGGCACAGGTAGAAAGAAAGGGCAGGTGGGTCGCCTGGGGGGCTCAGTCGGTTAAGCGTCCGACTTCGGCTCAGGTCATGATCTCGCAGTTCATGGGTTCGAGCCCCGCGTCAGGCTCTGTGCTGACAGCTCGGAGCCTGGAGCTGCTTTGGATTCTGTGTCTCCCTCTCTCTCTCTGCTCCTCCCCTGCTCGTGTTCTGTCTCTGTCTCTGTCTCTCTCTCTCTCTGTCTCTCTCTCTCTCTCTCAAAAATAAACATAAAAAAGAGAAAGAAAGGGCAGGTGTTGTGGGTCTAGGCAGGCCCAGGTCTGGGCCTTCAGAGCCCTTACCAGCCCACAGAGTGGTCAGCAGAGGCAAGGACAGGGCCGAGGGAACTGGAGACCTGCCCCTTGTCATCGGCCTCTCTGCTTATGGAAGGGTCGCTGACGTAGGTTTGTGGTGGGGCCTCCAGGGCCTGTGGTTGAAGGGCTAGACCTTCTGGAAGTGTTGGGAGGCGCCAGGTTCTCCCTTTTCCCTTGCGCTTTGACCACCGTCCGAAGGCAGTTTGCCTGGATTTGCGCTGTTCTCGTTCTCGTCTCTGCTCCTCTTCGGGCCTGTCCGCCTGGCTGAGGGTTCTTCGTCGCTGCCGCCGGCCTCTCCCCTTTGCCCCCGAACAGCTGCGGCCTGTGGGGGTGCTGCCTCGCAGCAGGGACGGTCCCTAAGCGCAGCGTGCCCCAGGCCCGTGCGGCCTCAGCAGTGACGCGGTCAGCCCCGCGGGCGAGCGCGATCCCCAGGGCTCCGCCGGGGACCCACAGTCACGGGCCCCGCTGCTGGGGTGTGGCCGTCTCGTGACTTCCTGTGCGTGTCCCCTGAGTGCATGCCGTGTCTGGCCACGCAGAGGTGGGTGACACACTGGAGGAGACCGAGAGAGGCCGGTCAGGCCCCACTTCCCCGATCTGCGGGGGGCCGGCACTCACCCCAGCATCCCCCCCTCCTTCCTTAAGGAAAGACCTTGGTCCTTGCCGCACACAGCACTCCCGAAAGCTCAGCTTCTGACCCAAGAAGGAGCCGGTGAATTTCTCTTCCGAGTCCGTGGCTATTTCTGCATCTCCTTTCTGCCTGGTGTTGAAGGGCTCTTTTCTTTTGTGTTTTCTGTTAAACAGTTCAGGGGTCTGCTGCGTAGACTTCAGACGGAGTCCCCCCTATAAAACCACGGCAGAACAGCGTGGCCGTGGCAGGCATCTTACATTAGGACAGAATTCAGGTGTGCTTTTTTCCCCACAAAAGAAATATTTGGGCATCAATCTGAGCAAATAGTTTGTGGCAAGTACGTGGCTGGTGGCGTTTCCGTATGTTCTCCGAATAGGAACTTCAACATAAAATGTTGCCTGAGTTGTGGACTCCCACGGGCAGAGAGGTAGAAGGTGAGGCGTCCACACCCACACTTGCTCCCTTTCCACGCGCTCGTCTCCCAGGACGGTCGCCGTCGGCGACTTCAGGTGCGTCCTTCTCAGAGTCTTGTGTGCGCTCACACACCTCGCGCTCTGTGGTTCCCTGTCGCACCAACTACGTCTTAGAGATTTTTCTAGATTAGCACTCACGGATCAGCTCATTCTTTTTAATGACCAGGTAGCGTTTAAGTCCTGTTTTCGTCTTTGCAGTTTGGGGAGGATACGTGTTGGGTAAATTCTTAAATGGAATTGCTGAATCGAAAAGTACGCGGCGTCTGAGATTTGGTCCTGTGGGAAGGTTGGGCCAGGTTACACGCCCCCGGCCTGTGTGCCCCCACGTCCTCCTCAGGGTCTCCTGTGTCATCAGACATTTCATTTTCTGCCAGAATGACGGAGAGCAGTATGGTGTTCATGTTTTAATTGTCGCGTCTTAAGTCTTTTTTTAAATCTTTTAATGTTTATTTTTGAGAGAGAGAGAGACAGAGCATGAGCAGGGGAGGGGCAGAGAGAGGGAGACACAGAATCGGAAGCAGCTCCAGGCTCCGAGCTGTCAGCACAGAGCCGGATGCAGGGCTCGAACCCACAAACAGTGAGATCATGACCTGAGCCGAAGTCAGATGCTCAACCAACGGAGCCAACCAGGCGCCCCTCGTGTCTTAAATTTTTAAATTTTAGAGCCTTCAAGCACCTCTCTGTGTTGGGCCACGTGTGTGTTTCTCTTCGCGTCTGCCTGCGTGTCCTCTGCCAGCTGTGTCTATCTGGGACTTCCTGGTCCTCACACTCCTGTCCTTGTGAGTCCCAGAAGTTAACCCTCGCACATGCTTGCGGATCTGGTGTCCTGGCTACTCACCTTTCATTTTCCACTTGGAGGCTTTTCGGAAACACACTCTCCCAGACCATGGCCATTTTAATCCGTGCTTTTCTAGAATTTTTATGGGTTTTCTTTCTACATTAAAGTCTTTGGTTCGGTGAGTATTTTGATATAAATGAGGTAGGCGTTCAGCTCAGTCTTCCCTCAAATGGCTGGCTGGCTTATTGCCACAGCACCGTTGGCTGAATAATCCTGCTTTTCTTTATATTTGTAAGTCTTTTCTCCCCGGGACCTTGTGACTGAAGTGCGGCCAGGTGTGTCCACATCTCGAGTGTCTCCCGGGCCGCTTCCCGTCGCGAGCCTCGTGAGCATCAGTCTCGAGGAGTGACTCCCTCACTTCATCTTTTTTCTACCTCTGGACTATCCATCTATAAATGTTTTCTTGAGGACTCTGCTATTATTTTATTTATATCTCATTTGTGTAAAAATCTTGTTGGTGATATAAATAGGTTTGTTTTGGTTTTCTTTTTTTGGTTTCTTTGTTTTGAGAGAGCACGAGCAGGAGAGGGGCAGAGAGGGAGAGAGAGGATCCAGTGTGGGGCTCGAGTCCACGAACCCTGAGATTGTGACCTGAGCTGAAATCAAGAGTTGGACACTCAACCCACTGAGCCCCCAGGTGCCCCGATGTAAATGTACTTTTAGGAACCGTGGCACGTATACTGAGGAGAGACCTCTCCCTGTTGGGTCTTCCTTCGTTTTCAGCCAGACCCCCCCCCCACCCCCCATGGATCACATCGCCTCTCCGGTTCATTTTGGAGAGGGAGAAATGCCACCCAGGGTCTCGAAGCACAGAGAACGTGGAACTAAGCTTTGCCACGCGCTGCGCCCCCTCACGGCCCTCCTCCCCGCAGCTCCGCTCCTGGTGGCGATGGCTCAGCCGTGCGTGCTGCAGAGAGCCAGAGGCGGAGGTCTCTGAGAGCAGCCTCTTGGGACAGCACGGGTGCGCCCTTGGCCCTGACCCCGTGGCTGGGCCCTCTGTGCCTGTCCGGCTGCGCCCAGCCCGTGGGTGGCCACCAGGACCCAGGACCCCAGCCAGTGCCTCCGGCCCCTCGGAAGCTTCTCTCGGAAGCTTCTCTCAGAGGCCACAAACCCTTCCCTGGACCCCCAGCGACTCTGATCGGGTCGGGGTGTGGTTCTGGGAGCCGGGTTTTTCTCCTTTGGGCTCAGAGTAGAAAGTGCTGCTCTCTGAGATCTTCAGGCCCTGCTCAGGGGGAGCAGGTGTCTTGCAAGGAGTATTTATGCTTCTGCCTTTTTCTAAGGAAAAAGTAAGCACTTTTGAGTATCGGGAATGGAGCAGAAGTATTAAGAGCTCTCTCTATGCCTCAGCTGCCACGGACGGGGAGACGGGGAGTCAGGTGCTCTGCCTGCCGTGCGCGCTGGGTCCTCTGCCCAGGTCTGGCCTGGCCCAGCCCCGGCCTCGGATTCTCATGCCTGGGGGCTGGCTGCACTGAAAGATGGGGGTGCATCTCCAGCGCAGGAGCTGCGGATCAAATAAAGTAAGTGCTGCCGTTCCCCCACCCCGCACGCTTGGTAGAGGGTCACCGGGCTGGTCCATGCGCCCCAGGGTCCATGCCAGGGAGAGCCGGAGAGAGGGGGAGCCAAGCCAGGAGCACTGCCCTGGGGTCCCTGCGTCAGTGTGCAGTTTCAGCCATGAGCCACGAGGGGGCGCAGAAGACACTCAGTCCTTTGCTCCCACTTGGGGACCCAGGTTTACTGCACTGGACGGATGCCCCGTGTCCCTGTCCCTGTCCCTTCGTGACCGCTGAGAAGCCTCCTTTTTCCTTCTGACGCCCCTCCCTGCCACGTCTCCCCGCACCCGAAGTGCTCCTCTCGGCTCAGCAGTGTCTTGGTGTCACATTCAGAGGACACGTTTCCAGACTGTTCTTTCTCCCCTTTCCCTGTGTGACCGTTACTCTGCCCCGCCTGGAGTGCCCTCTGCTGCCCGGCTCTGGCCTCGGCCCCTTGCGGAGCCTTCCGGCAGCCTGGCCACGGCGCTCCCGCGTCTGACCCCACAGCACCTGTTGCTAGTGTTCGTGTGCACGCGCTTGCGGGCTGCTCTTTCCTCTGGAAGGAAGGGGGCTCTCTGGGGGCTGACCCCGTGTCTGAGCGCCTCTGTACGTTCTGCAGTAACTAATAGGTCGCCTTGTTGATGGGTGGTGTGCGTATGCGCTTTTTGGTTTTTTATAAGATTGTTGAATTAACAGCCTGAGAAAACCATTTCTTAATTTTTCTCTCCTGGTGGATTTCCTGAGATTAGTAGCCTTTGAATCGTCTTCTTCTCTGATCACTGTGATTGCGTGACCTTGATCATGGGACTATTCATTTTAGCTGCTGTCTTCTTTAGTTCTGAGGGCCACGCTGCAGACTTCCCATTGGTGGCTTTTTCGTCTAACTTCTGGCCCGCTCACTTCGTGGGTCATTTTGTCTCTGCTGAGAACGGACGCCTGCGGGCTCCGCTCCCAGCTGCCTGGGGCCCCGCATTCAAGCTGAACTTTGTCCAGGTTCACGGGCTGCAGGTGCTCTGTCCGCGCAGGAGTAGCGGGTGTGGTGACAGTGGGGGGCCGTGGGCCTTGCACAGGTGAGGGGTCCGGAGTCGCCTGCTGTGTGTGTGTGTGTGTGTGTGTGTACACGTGTGTGTAAACACCAGTAATGCTGCAACCAGAGGGGACGCAGCCCTGGTTGTAGTTTACAGCGTGAGCCCCGTCTAGGGGGACAAACCCCCCGTAGCGGACCCTCCGAGGGCGGGCGGGAGGCGGGAGTGGGGTGGGGGGTGGCTGTCCGTCTTCACCTTTGTGGAAAGCTTGTTTCTGTTTGCAGCCTGAAACAAAGGTGTCCTCACTAGTTTTAGTGTTTGTTTCTCATAGACTTGGGACAACTGCTATAGACGAGAACTGCCATTTTGATACAAAAATAAAACTGTTCATGTGGCTGTTCCTTTTTTTTTTTTAAAGTTTTAAATGTTTATTTATTTTTGAGAGACAGAGCGTGAGCAGGGGAGGGGCAGAGAGAGAGGGAGACACAGAATCGGAAGCAGCTCCAGGCTCCGAGCCGTCAGCACAGAGCCCGACGCGGGGCTTGAACCCATGAACTGTGAGATCCTGACCTGAGCCGAAGTCGGACACTTAACCGACTGAGCCCCCAGGCACCCTTTTATGGCTGTTTCTTAAAAGACATCGGCTGGGCTGCAGAGGTGGGATGTTCTTGGGGTGTTTTTTCCTCCCTTGTTTGTCTGGAGCAGCGGCTCTGAGGCGGGACAGTTTTGCCCCCCGGGGGACAGTTGGCAGCATCTGGACAGGGTTGTCCCATCTGGAGGGGGGCCGTCAGGGCGCACTGGCATCCAGTGGGCGCAGGCCAGGGACACAGCCCAACAGCCTGCGGCGCCCAGGGCACCCCAAGACGGGGAGTCCTCCGCTGAGGTCAGCAGTGCCAGGGGCCAAGAGCCCTGATCTGGCATAGCGCCTTCTCTTTTCTCTCCTTGCTCGTCTGACACCTGCTTTTGAGCCCTTCCGTGTCTGCCCGTTAGTCAGTGGCAGCATTTCCCCAGGTGGCCCGCAAACAGCTGCCCTGAGTCATCATCCTGTGTTTGGGTCTAACATGGAGCCCACAGCTTGGGCCTGGGTCCAAGTGCGTGTGTTTCGTGGTGCTCCTCGGGTGCCCTGGGCCATCCGAAGTTTGAGAGCTCTTGGGCCACAGTGATGTGTCTCGTCCCAGCCAGCTCTAGTCCTGTCCCCAAGATCAACCTGCTGAACCCCTCCTATCCAGAACGTGCTGGAATGTGATGTTATAGCCTCTGGTGACCGAGCAGGAGGCAAGCCCTCTGCCAGAAAGGCCGGCGCACCCGTGTGGAGACATGGGTGGAGCCCCGGAGCGGGCTGGTCAGGGTCATTGCCTTGCGCTGGGAGGGTGTGTGTGTGTGTGTGCGCGCGCGCGCGCGCGCACGCGCGCCTGCACGCGTAGATGCAGAGCAGGAGGAGGGGGTGCCCTGCCCAGTGGGGGGGGGTGCAGGGTGGGACGGGGGGGTGCC
>CM053565.1:53815998-53842613 GCA_028646485.1 Cryptoprocta ferox | reverse complement strand
GTATTTATGGGAGCTGTCCCTTTAAGACAGTCCTCCTTTGTGTGCTGGATGGAGCACATTTCAGCTCAGGGCCCTGCCTGCTGGTAAAATCTGCGGAGCCACATTTAAGTAAAGAAAGAAATGGCACCATCCCTGGTGTGGCTTTTCTATTCACAGCTGAGCACAATGGTCCCTTGTTGTGGGCACTTGGATCCCCTTGGTTCGGTTGGAACCCTGCAAGGGGCGGGGAGGGCCCATCCTGGACGGGGGGGGGGGGCACCCGCACCCGCTGCAAGGGGGGCACCTTGTACATTAACCTTCAGGGAATCGCCCCCGAGGCCTCCGGACCCCCAGGTGCTCTGCTCTCTGCCTTTTGTGCGCAGGCTGCTGCCTCCCTGCTTGCCCTTCTTTCCGGGAGGAGGGGGCCCAGCCGCCCTCCGGGCACACGAGCGTGGCTGCAGCACGTGGCAGTCGGGGGAGGGAGGAGCTGTTTGCTGCTCTGCCATCTGGCCCATCAGCCCATCTTTTGCAGTTTAACCCTCATGGCTTCGAGGGAAAGCCACGGCGTGGATACGTGCCCTTCCCGGGGCCCGGGCTGCTTTTCCAGCAACGCAGGGTTCGGGGTGCATGTGGCTGCGGCTTCCCAGACCCGGGGGCGGGTGGGGGGAGGGTGTCGCTCCCCACTCTGCCTCTCCAGCCGCGGTTTTGATTCTTTTTCCCAGTGAGTGAAATGAAGCATTTTCCCTGTGCCATGTGTTTTCCTCGCGGGCAGAGTGGGGGTGACGGCTTGTACGGATGGGGCATGTCGCCTGGGTGAGGTTCAGTGCAGGTGGCCGTTTCGTAAGTGCTGGGGTTTCCCTGGTCTCGGGGAAGGATTGCGCTAGAATACGGAGATCTAAACCTGCCCTTCTTTAAAAAGAAAAGTTCTCAGATGATTTGCTGAACCAGAAGGAAGCGGCGCTGTGATTTAAGGTGGCTGAGTGTGGGATGCAGAGGGCGTTCGGAGAGCCTGCGGTTAATGTCCGGGGACATCCACGTCCTCGTGAATAAATGTCTTGTTGATTCTCGCGGCGAATTAGCCAGAAGCTGCTTCCTTCTGACCCTCAGGACATGGAGGGCCCATCCTTTCTGGTGACTGTAGGTTAACATTTTTATTTTTCATTTTAGAAATGCACTAGCGCCTCTGTGTATTTTTTTTTTTAAGCAAGTATTCAGGAGCTCTTACCCCCGCCTTCCCAGACCCGCTCCCCAGAAGCAGCCTCTGTGAACTTTTTGGCTTTCACCTGCTGGTGATGCATATTAATATTCTCATCCCGCTGATTATTTCATCAAAGTCAGAGATGGCCCCTTGACCTCCTCCTCCTCCTCCTCCTCTTCACTCTCTCCCTGTCCATTTTTTGGTTCCTTGATACTTTCGCCTTTGGAACCTCCGTTCTCATATTTACAACTTCATTTTCTTGTTCCTGACTTTCTACCTGTGTCGCTGCTTTTTGTAAGCAGGTGCCTGGGCACCCTCCTTGCCTTCCACGTGCCCCTCCCCCTGGCCTTCGCTGTGGGTGACGCGTGACTTCGATTTTGTGCAGTGTGCGCAGGCGGACTCTGAAAGTCGACCGCGGATGCGCCGCACCGTTACAAGCATGTTCTCGCCCCTCGGCCCGGAGCCCGGTGTGCTGCGGGGCCCCCTCGCTCGGGAGCCGTTGCCAGCGCCCGGGTCCAGTGGGCTCCCCTCACCTCCAGCGACCGATGCCCGCTGTCCCCTCCAGTGTTGTCTTCTCGGTCTCCGGTGATCGTTCTTGTGCCGTCGAGGGAAGGCCCAGGACCCCTCACTTGCCTTCCCGTTCCTTCTCTGGGATGAGGTTCTCGCAGCCCATCAGCCGCCTCCTGTTCTGACCCGGTCGTTCTGTCCACTCATGTGACCGCGTGTGCTCTCCACGAGCCTTGCGGACTCGCCTTCCTCCTCCTGAGGGAGCACGGCACATAAACGTGGAGTCCTCCCGCGTCTGGAAGGATTCTGTTCTGCCCTCCCAGTTGACCGAGAATTAATTCTAGGGTCAAACTCGTTTCCGTGGAGAACCTCCTTCCCGTTTCCCAGGATCCACCGTGAACCAGCCACACCCGCCTCTCCCTTCCTGCCCCCGGAGCTTTCAGGATCCTCTTTAATCCTCTAGTTCTTGAATTTTTTTTTTCCAACTTCTGAATTTTTACAGTGTATGTTTCTGGGCTTTGTAAAAACCTTAGGACACCGAGTCGATCCCTGCTGCTGTGCTCTTTACCCCGCAGGCGTCCCTCACCTTTATCTGTTAATCCTTTTCTGATGGAGAGGCTGGGGGGCAAAAATGCATTTAATTTCTAGTGTGTTCTTTCATTGTCCCTTTTTCAGGGTTTTCTGTCGTCTTAAAGTTTTCTTTTGTCCTGCTCGCTCCCGAGCAGGCCTTCGGTTCCCTGCCTTGCTGTTTCTCACTGGGGCCGTGGGCTCGGCCACCCCTGCAGGTGCAGGGCAGACGCAGCGGCAGGTTCAACAGGAGCCCCGTGCGTGGGGCGGGCCTTGTGTGCAGCGGGGCCCGGAACCCCTTTGCCATAGGTCAGTACCGGCTCCCCGGCCTGGCTGCTGCCTCAGTTCCTCCGTTTTGCCTCAGCTGCATACGGATGCGAAATCTCTGCTGCGCGGGGCGCCGCGGCCACAGCAGTGGCAGGTGCCCGGCACCCCTGCACCTGTGGAGCCGCCTTCCAGAAGGGGTCGGCGCTCTGCTCGCTCCGTCCCAGAAGTCTGTTCTGCCGGGGTCCCCTCTCTTTCCCCGCATGCTGTGATTTTGTAGGTTTATAGCTTTGTAAAACTTCCTTTACTGTTTCTAAAATAGAACCCTGGAAGGGAGAGGACCGGCAGCACGTTCTGAATTTAGAGCACAGAAACTAGACCGTGGCCTTCTAGCGGAACGGTCGTGTGTCCGCGCTCGCCCAGAACGGTCGGGCGCCAAGGTTCTGAAAACAAAGCAGCCACAGAGTTTCCATCTGGAATGAGAAAAATCAGTTTCTCGGGGCCATACAGCGCTCTGGAGACATAAATTTTCTACCCGATGGCTCTGTTTCTCGTCAGCCTCATTCTGAGGACCTTAGTCCTGCCTCCCTGCCTGGGCAGCGGCCTCGCTGACCTGATTAAGCCGCGTCTGTGGCTTCACAACCAAAGCCTGATTATTCTCCCCCACGGAACAGCTATTAAAAATGAACTGTTGCCTCAAATTTTCAAAGCCTGTTACGTTAGAATGAATGCTTGTCCTCCAGAACCTCAGGAAATTGTTTCTTAAGGGGACCTTCCAGGCCTCGTGGGTTAGAAAATCTGCTCTGTGAAATCCGGAAGCAGGAGGGTAAGCTCCTTTCAGCATATGCTTGTCCCTAGAACAGAGGATCCGTCCGTGCACCTTGTGTGGTTTCTCGACGCGATGTTCGCTCTAACCAGAGCTGGTTTATTACTAGCCCCCCCCTCCCCCGGCTCGTGGGCACAGTGGGTGGGGGAGGGGGAGCGTTCTCTCGGGGTTCTCAGGGACGCTGCAAGGCCACCCCTGGAAGGTGACGCAGGCTGGGTTTCGGTGGCCCGCCGGAATCCTCCGGCCTCCGACGTTTGTGGGACTCCGTGCATCGGGCAGCCTGTGACGTCCCCGGCGCCGTGAGGACAGTGAAGGGTAAAATGCTAGCGTCCGTGGATTTCACACGAGGAAGGTGTGGTTCCGGTCCCGTTGTGTGCGGGGAAGACCGGCTTGTGACAGCAGGTGCATGTTTTCGTGCGTCTTGGGGAAGTTTGACGTTGAGACGCTTTTCTAGAAGAGGGTGGGGGGAAGCTGGGTCCAAACGGAAGCGCCAGTGCCTCTGATGGAGCCCTTCCCTGTGCTGTAGCAACCGTCACGCCTGTTGTTTCTCCCTCTTTTATTGTCTTCCCTGATTGTTACGAAATATTTGGGGAAAGTAAGTGGCCTCTGCATGGTTAAGTGTCAGTGTCACAGAGAGTCGTGGGTCCTGCCCGTGGAGGCAGGGCTGTTGTCCCCACCCCATGCTGCCCAGGAGAAGCGTGATGTGCTGTGGGGGCGCCCGGGCGGCTCAGTCGGTTAAGGTCCGACTCTTGGTTCCGGCTCAGGTCACGGTCGTGCGGTTGGCAAGTTCGGGCCCCGCCGACTGTGCAGAGTCTGCTTGGGATTCTCTCTCTCCCTCTCTTTCTGCCCCTTCCTGGCTTATGCTCACGCGCACGCCCTCTCTCTGAAAACAAATAAATAAACGTTGAAAAAAAAAAAAAAAGAAAGAAACGTAACATGAGCTGCATACGCAGTGTTTCTTTCCAGTAGCCCAAGTGAGAGCGATTTAAAATAATCTTTCATTTATTGAGTCATGAGTTCAATGTGTAATCGACCTAAAATATTCTCAGAGAGATATTTTACCTTTCTGTGTGAAGTCTGTGCGTCCGGTCCGTCAAAGTGGTCTAGTCCCGGTTCAGGCGCTTGGTGGCCGCATGTGGCCCGTGGCTGGTGTGCCACGTGGTGTGGCTCTGTGTTAGGCGCCTGCGTGAGCGTACGGGCATCCGAGCGCCGGCCCGTCCATCAGGCCACGTGGGTGCCGTTTGCTCTTGCCCTTCCGGCTCCCACGAAATGCCCGGCGAGGTTTGGGGCACTCGCAGCCCCACAGAGCCGGTGATGGTGTGCGCCTGCTTTGCTGCTGACGACTCGTGGCCCGGACAGGCCAAGTGACTTGTGTGAAGTGATCCTCCATGGTGTGTGGTGGGCCGGGGTCGGGCTCGGAGCCCAGCCCCTCCCGATGCCGGTGCGCGTTTTCCCCACGGACCGTGCGGCTTTCCGCAGCGCGTCGCTCGGTCCCGCGTCCCTGTGTTTCCAGGCGGGGCGAGGCAGTCTCGGAGGAGGGAGTGCTTCGTGGGGGGACCTGTGCCTGCGAATTCAGTGCTGTGGTCTCAGGACGGGAGCTCCTTAACACGTTCTCAAACAGGGGCGCCCGGGGGGCTCAGTCAGGTCACCGTCTCACGGATCGAGCCCCACGTCGGGCTCTGCGCTGACGGCACAGAGCCTGCTTGGGGTTCTCTCTCCCCTTTTCTCTCTCAACATAAATAAATCTAAAAGCACCAGACTCAACCAGAAGGGTACAAAGCAGAGAGAAAAGTCTCCATGACCCAGTCCTCAGAGTTAAGCACTCAGTTGGGGTACATCCTTCTAGATTGTTCTGTCTCTGTGCGTGCGTCATCTGTCCCCCCCCCAGAAACAGGTCATCTGTCCCCCCACCAGAAACAGCACAGAAGGGCTCACGTCGTGCAGCCACTACCCCCTCCCCACTTAAGGGTGTGGTGGAAGTGGTGCCGGGGTTGGGGTGGGCCGAGCGAGGAAGCCGGGGCCTCAGGAGGCTGGCTCCCCAGGGCCTGAAGGGCCCCCACTGTAAGGCCGACGGCGGCCAGGGCTCGGCTGACAGTCCTCCTTCATCCCTGGCCAACCTCATTTGACCTCTGGCGGCCTTTCCTCTCTCGTTTCCATGGCGAGTGCTCGTTCGGCCGCGCGTCTCTCTCGTTGGGGTGCCCTCCCCGGTGAGGCCGATGGAGAGCGGGGGCTGGAGTGGTCCCCATTTCCCAGATGGGCTTCTAGCTTCTTCCGTGGGGTCCTTGTCCTTTTGGGGTCCCTGGGGGTCGATTTATTTTTGGTGAGATGAAGCTTTCCTAGTAACGTTCCCTCCTTCCCCATAGTTCCCAGTGACCTGACTGCAGAGGAGCGCCAGGAACTGGAGAACATACGGCGGAGAAAGCAGGAGCTGCTGGCCGACATTCAGGTAGGTGGTCCCAGTGGTGACACGTGCCGCGTGACAGGTGGCCCTCACAGAGCCTCCTCACCGGGTCTTGTGAGTGGACCCCACCACGGCTCGGAGCTGAGCCTGGTGATTGACCGTCACCTTGGCTCCACCAGTGAGAAAATGGAACCTGTGAGGGGTTGGTAAAGCCCCCCCCCTCCCCGCCCCACACCCGGCTGGTCCACCGTCCCAGCCAGGGGACCCCCAAGTGGAGCTCGCACTGCCGAGCGGGCCATGGGTGGGGGCTCAGGTGCTTGGAACGCGGGCTTCAGGTTAGGCTAGGCCCCCATCCGGTCCTGGCGCTGCCTCTTTCTGGAGCAGTGATTTCAGACAGAAGGATTCGGGCTCTTTGAACTTCAGCTTTTTCATCCGTAAGATAAGAATGTCAAGACGTGGGGCGCCTGGGGGGCTCGGTCAGTTGAGCGTCGGGCTTCGGCTCAGGTCATGATCTCGCAGTTCATGGGTTCAAGCCCCGCGTCGGGTTCTGTGCTGACAGCTCAGAGCCTGGAGCTGCTTCAGATTCTGTGTCTCCCTCCCTCTCTCTGCCCCTCCCCTGCTCACGCTGTCTCTCTCTCAAAAAAACAAAACAAAACAAAACAAAAACATTTAAAAAAAACCAAGAATGACAAGACGTGTTGAGGGGCTGCCGTGAGGCTGAGTGAGGCCCTGTTCACACAGGACTTAGAGAAGCTGCCGGTCCCCAGCAGCCGTGGCTGTCTCACCAGAGCGTCTCTCGGTTCCTTTGCGCAACTGCCACGCTTCGCAGAAATGAGTCCCAGAAGCCATTGGTTGGGTTATTTTAGCCCTCGGGGCCGCACCCGTTATGCTGGTAGAATTCTTTGTAAAGCACTTGGGAGCCCGGGGCTGGGGGCGGGAGGGAGGGGACATCCCTGTAACCCCAGAGCGGCAGAGTAAGGGGAGGAAAGCCTTGCTCGGCTGTCGGTTCCAGCATGTTTTGATGGTCTGCACAGATTCTTTGGTTCCCGCTTCACTGATAAATGCTGGGAGGCCTGAGCAGAAGTTTGCTCCAAGTCCCCGTCACCGTGTCCATTCTGAGCGTCTGCTCGCCTGCATTGCAAAGGCGGGAGCGTGGGGTGGACATTCCCTCCGGCGGCCGCTTGGCGGCGGTGTCGGCCCAGGCCACGCACCGCCGGCCCGGCAGCCCGAGGCTTCCAGCGGCCTCGCTTGGCAAGCAGCACACGGGCTCCGAGCGACCGGCTGGGGGACGTGCGTGGGTTACACAGCGTTTGCGATTAGAAAGTCCTTCCCTAGACCGTCAGCCCCTTGGGGTCAGGGGCCGTCTGTTTCACCTTTGTTTCCCTGGAATGTTTACTTCCTGGCAGGAGCTCGGGAAATATTTGCCGAGTAGATGCATTTCCCACCATCTCTTCCCACGTTAAGGACTTTTTTCCCCCCCTGGCGTGTCTTGCTTTATCTCGTTCTGGTTTATTTGCTCTTGGTTTTGGTCGGGGGGAGTTCTAGGAGATGCACCGGCCCCTCCTGGTAACTCCGGACCGTCTGTCTTGTAGAGGCTGAAGGATGAGATAGCAGAGGTGGCTAACGAGATTGAAAACCTGGGGTCCACGGAAGAAAGGTGAGTCTGTCCAGCCCGCGCTTGCGGCACACGAACGGAGAAAGCGCATGTCTGTCCTGGGTCCCCGGCAGGCCACGCGCACCGCCTGCGTCCTCCCCCTTCAGCGTGGGGGCTCTGACGATGGGGGCCTTCCCTTTCGTTGCCGAGAACTCCCACGGCCCCCGAAGCCTGAAACGGCCTTTAACTGACCGTGTTCGTGTTCGTGGTGTTTGCATGTTAGAGTTTCAGTTTTCCCTTTGGGCCAAGGAGAAGCTAACGCTGCTCGCACCGTCTCCGGAGAGAAGGGCGCGTAGGCAGGACGTGAGAGCGCAGCACTGGGAGTGTTTGCGGGTTAACCACGTGAAGCGCCCGTGACCCGCAGAGTTTCATTTTGAATGGGGTTCCCAGACCGTTGTCTAAGTCCTTAACGCGATAACTGGGTTGTTTCTAACTCGCTATGTGTCTGTATTTTTCTAAGCCTAAGTCCCTGGCTCGCTTCCTAAGACCATTTGATTTTGTTCTTTCAAGCGGGTGTGGGCCGTGCCGTTAAGAGAGGGGTGAGGCCTGCGTTCTGCGGCAAGTGGCCAGCTCAGCCCTTCCGGGCCCCGCGCTGTCACTTGGGGACGGTAGCCTTCTTACTTCCCCACTCAAAGGAATTGTGGCTCTTCATAAAGCGATGGATAAATTCGAGTTTGTCGAAATTTAAAGCTTGCGCTCTCAGAGATGCTGTGAAAAGAAAGGACCAGGTGAGCCGCAGAGCAGGAGAAACGTTCGCGATACGTGTGTCTGAAACGGGGCTTGTCTCCAGAATATACATGTAAGAACACATGCAAATCAGTAACGAGAAGACAGCCTGGATAAGAGCGGGCCTGGGGTCCCTGATGTCACGAGCGCTGGCGATAGAGTGGCGTGGCCGTGGGGAAACGGCGTGGCACTTTCCTGTAATGTGAGACCGATGCCCGCGCCGTGGCCGGCAGCTCAGCGCTCGGCGTTCACTCGAGGGAAGTGAACGCGTGTGTACAAAAAGGCGCAAAAAGGCGTGTGTGGGTGGCTTACCGCCTTCTTACGCCACGCGGTGCCAGCGGCCGAAGGGACGGGCGCAGTGGGGGAACGGTCGGTGAGTCACACCGCACGCCCTCGCCGGGGCTGCAGATGCTCCGCAGCTGGTCGTGGTGACGGTTGCACGGCCTCGGAAGCTTAGGAACAGATCATTCAAATGCACAGTGAAGGTGGATGTATCGTGTGGTCTGTACGTGCTCCCTTAATAAAGTTTCTTTAAACAATCACGTTAAAAAAAAAAAAAGAAAGAAAACCAGCGGGGTGGAGGGAGCAAGGGAACGTGGGGTCAGGGTCAGGGCTCCAGCCGGCCGGCCGCACGCAGGCCTGTGTGTGCCCGTGCTTTCCCGGGTAGCGTCTCCCGACACCCCTGTGAGGCCGCGGAGGCGGGTGGGGGCGCTGGCGGCCTCTCAGAGCCTCCCGACGGCCCGGAGCCCTCACGCGGCCGTGCTGCTGGTCTTGCAGGAAGAACATGCAGAGGAACAAGCAGGTGGCCATGGGCAGGAAGAAGTTTAACATGGACCCGAAAAAGGTAAGGGCGCTGCCGCCGGAGCCTCCGGGCTCCGCACTGGGGGCCCAGCTTCCGCCCTTCTGTAGAGCACTCGTCACACGGTCCGCGCTCGGCCCTGGCTCAGCTGGGGCCCCCCCGACCCCGCTTATTGGGTCCTCCCTGTGTGTCCCGAGGGCCCATCTCCACTCTTCCTCTGCCCTCCCCTCCCCGCTTCTAGATGTTTCCTGGGTGAGCGTCCTTGGCATCTCTGTTTCCTTTCTAGGGGATCCAGTTCTTAATAGAGAACGACCTGCTGAAGAACACGTGTGAGGACATCGCCCAGTTCCTGTACAAAGGGGAAGGCCTCAACAAGACGGCCATCGGCGACTACCTGGGCGAGAGGTGAGGCCTCGAGAGACCGCTGTGGCAGGGCGGGTCGGGCAGGAGTTCCAGAACGCCCGGAGCCCTGGAGGGGGGTGTTGTCCGGAGGCAGCCATAGCCACGCCAGCACCCAGAGGGTTCTCCCGGGCAGTAGCGGCTGGTGTTGCGGGAGCCCGGGGACAGAGGGGACACGGGGCGCTCGGCGTGGGAGCTGCCTGGCTGGGGACAGCCTGGGCTCGGGCTCGGTGCCTGACTTCCGCTTCCCTCTCCCCTCCCCATCTTTTGTTTCTCTTGATAGAGACGAGTTTAATATCCAGGTTCTCCATGCATTTGTGGAGCTACACGAGTTCACCGACCTTAACCTTGTCCAAGCGTTGCGGTGAGTAAGTCTGAGGAGGGCGCCCTGGAAGGTGGGGGAGGCAGCTCTCTGATCTGTGTCTGGTCCGCGTGGCGTTTTAGTAAAAGGACATCTTCGGAGGCGGAGGGGGCGCCGTGAAGATCTTGAAGGATCTTAACGGAAAGCAGCCTAAGGGCCTGTGATTGTAAATGATTTGATAGTTAAAGAGAATTGAATTACAGTGTGTTCTGGGAGCAGATTCGCCAAAACCTTCCTCATGTCTTTCGTTTGGGAAATTTCATTGGGAAATTGGTGAATATTTAAATTTCGAAGCTTTGTCTTTTATTTAAAAAAATTTTTTTTGACGTTTATTCATTTTTGAGAGAGTGTGAGTGGGGAGGGGCAGAGAGAGAGGGAGACACAGAATCTGAAGCAGGCTCCAGGCTCTGAGCTGTCAGCACAGAGCCCGACGTGGGGCTCGGACCCACAGGCTGTGAGATCATGACCTGAGCCGAGGTCGGACGCTCAACCGACTGAGTCCCCCAGGCGCCCTGTGAATTTTTTTTTTTCTAATTTTCGGTCTAGAAACCCCTTTAATTCCCTGTCCTAGAACAGGAAGTGGGTAGTCATTCCCTCTAGAAGCCGACAGGTTTCCCATTGCGCCTCGGGATTCACATCCACGGAGAGCGTTAACGGCTGTCCCTGGAGCAGTGAGGGTCTCCCCGAGCCCCTGCCCGGTGACCCAGCTGTCCCCCCACTCAGGCACCAGCCTGGTGACCCAGCTGTCCCCCTCACTCCCTGAGCCCCTGCCTGGTGACCCAGCTGTCCCCCTCACTCAGGCACCAGCCCGGTGACCCAGCTGTCCCCCCCCACTCAGGCACCAGCCCGGTGACACAGCTGTCCCCCCCACTCCCTGAGCCCTTGCCCGGTGACCCAGCTGTCCCCCCCCACTCCCTGAGCCCCTGCCCGGTGACCCAGCTGTCCCCCCCACTCAGGCACCAGCCCGGTGACCCAGCTGTCTCCCCCACTCCCCAGGCAGTTCCTGTGGAGCTTCCGGCTGCCAGGAGAGGCCCAGAAGATCGACCGGATGATGGAGGCGTTTGCCCAGCGGTACTGCCAGTGCAACAATGGCGTGTTCCAGTCCACAGGTGGGCAGGGCTGCGCCCCAGGGCTGACTGCCATCTTACACGAGACCCTTTCTCGGCTCTAGACAGTTTCTAGAATGAAAGGTTCATGCCGAGAACATGGATTTAAATGTGGGTCACGATCGTAGAAAATCGAGAATGGTCCAAAAGTCCAGGGAGGAGGAATGAGGGGCCGGGGATGCGTGTCAGAGTGTCTGTGAAGTAGGCAACACGCACCTGTTAAAAATCACGCGTGTCATCTCCGTGGCTGGCCCATTTTGTAACCGTCGGTTTGGGAAGTGCAGCCTGGGAAACCCAGCCGGTGACACTGTGACACCACTGTGACACCGAGGTGTGGTGACGGGCCGGTAACAAGCAGTACACTGTGCCCCTGCAATTATTTGAGCGCGGCGTGCCCGCTCCACCTCGGAGCGCGGTGCTCTAGCTCTGGTTCAGGGGGCGCAGGGTGCCAGTTCCGCCTCAGTGTATGAGAAAGAATTAAAAAGAAGCATTACGGGCACAAAAAGAGGTTTTACTGACCTGAGAGAATGCTGACAGCAAATAGCGGGCTGGGAGCTGCGCGTCTGTCCCGGTTCCCGTCTTGTCAAGAGTCCTCACCCTGAGTACGCCAGTTGCGTGCTGCTGGCACCGCGTTCGTGGAATGAAGTGACTTAAGTAAGTTGTTACCAGGCGGTGGGATATAGGTATTTTTACACGCTGTGTCGTTTCTCGGATTGCCCGCAGTGAGCCTGCTCTCCTTTGCACCGGAAACGTGATCACCCTTAGGGCCTGAGCAGGTGCTGCAGTTCTGTGTCCTGCCCTTGGCGGTCAGCGGTGTGACTGCCTCTTAGGGGGCGTCTGGGCGCGTGGGTCGATCTCGTTCCTTCGAGAGCGTGTCTTGCGTTCCTGATCTCGTTGGGTATTTTCTTGTTCCTTCGGGTGGGATGTTTCTGGTCATTTTTTTTTTTTTTTTGGCTTTTCTCTTTAGACACTTGTTACGTCCTCTCGTTTGCCATCATCATGTTGAACACCAGCCTACACAACCCCAACGTCAAGGACAAGCCCACCGTGGAGAGGTTCGTCGCCATGAATCGCGGCATCAACGACGGAGGAGACCTGCCCGAGGAGCTGCTCCGGGTGAGGGCGCTCTGGCCGGGACTCGGGGACGGGGACAGGAGACAGACCGCGGCCCACCGAGGGTCTCCTCGGAAAACCCACTGACGTGTGTGAATCCCACGAAGGCGCCGGCAGGGCAGCCGGCCGGGGGCTGGGAGGGCGCGGGCCAGCGGTGTGTGAGCCCAGGTCTCCCCGCGCGAGGGAAGTCGGGCGACTTTCCTTTCTGCCTTAGTTTTCCACGAGGCACCTTACGTGTTTTGTCTCTGGGAGCCGCCCGAAGGCAGCGGTCACGCTCTCCTGTTCTGGGCGCCTAACAGACGTGTGGCGCGTGGCACTTGCCCGTTGCGGGAACGAAGGGGGGGGTACCTCCAGAACCAGACATGCGGTGTCGTCTTGTGCCCCAGAATCTGTACGAGAGCATCAAAAACGAACCCTTTAAAATCCCCGAGGACGACGGGAACGACCTCACCCACACTTTCTTCAATCCAGACCGAGAAGGCTGGCTCTTGAAACTCGGTGAGTAACGCGCTCCGGGTCGGGACTCCCGACGCGGGGTCGTAGGAAGCGCCCGCGCGCTGCGGGGCTCGGGGGTTGGCGACGGGAGGCTCCGTCCCCGGAAGGGAAGCGAACGCACAGCCAGTGCCCCGTGGGATGTGGGGACACCGCTGGGGACGGACTCGCGCTGCCGCGAGCGTTGCTCCCGCGGGCCTGCGCCCCACGGTTCTCCTCTGGGATTGACGGGGCAGGGTTTGTTTCGAGGCACTTCCCGGGGGGCCTGGTCCTCTTCCTTTCTCCGCCCTCCCGGACCCTTGGGGGGCGGCCAGCGGTGTCGCCTGTGTATGTGCCGTCACACGGATCGCACCTGGTGCTCCCGCCTGCCCCGCCCCGGCGCATCATCACCTCCCCCTGCATCCGGCTCCCCACGGGCAGTGTGCATGGCAAACCTGAGCCCTTGGCTGCCGCGCCACCCACGGCCGTCCCCTCACTCGCGGGCAGTGGTCCCCTGCCCCCGCCTCCTCACCGAGCCGCATCAGCCACCTGAATGGTTTTGCTCATTCCGAAAAAGAAAAAAAAGATTCCTCTTCCCTCTGCCAGAAGTGAGGCTACGTGGCTGGGGTCTGTGCTCCTGCCTCCGATGCAGGTGACAGTCGCCAGCAGGGGACACAGTAGGCTTTTCATGACGTTCATGCCCACACGTGCTGATGTCATCAATCGTTCCAGAACACACAGAGAGCCCCTGGACGTAGTCACAGCCCTGAGAGAACCCGCACCTCTGTCTCCTTCCGCCTCGGCCTTTTGATGCACGGGCCCCTCCTTATCAGGAGGCGTTTGTTAGAAGCACCCCCCTCCGCCGTTTCAGCCGCTAGTCCTGGTGAAGTTAGAAGCCATTGCTCTCTTGCTCTGACTGACACCCCTGGGAGCCGCTGAAACTTAATCTCGAATCTCTTAACTAGTCCAGGCAGCGACAGGATTTAGATTCCCTTGAAAACGCGTATCCCGGGTCCTAGTGTTTTCTCTCTCATGACTGAATTTATAAATTCTCCTCAAAGCCCCGGTCAGGGCCTTGGCCATCTCTCGCGTTACCGAAGGTAACGCTCTAAAGTCGCTCACCCCAGACACCGCCGTCCTGCTCTGTCTTTACTGCCGGGCGGGTCGAGCTCAGAGGAAACCCACTGGAAACCGGAAAGTACACCCAAGCCTGGATTTACTTCCCCTCCAGTGAAATTTGTTTAAATGCTAATGCCGAGTGTTGGCTCTGACAGCCCAGGCGCTAAAATTAGAACCGCGCAGAGAGGATCTTGGCTCCTGCAGCAGGATGGCATGTAAATTCATGAGGCGTCCTGTATTTTTAAAAGGAGAAAACATGAACGAGACGTGGGACTTGTTTTTAGGTCCTCGGATTACCTTCTCGAACCCTCCTCCAAGCCAGGAGCTGTTCACATCGTGTTCCCATCGTGGCCACCTAGACCCCCCTCCCCCCACCCCCGCCCCCGTGTCCTCACAGGCTGCAGAAGGCGGGGTCCCAGCCACCTGCAGTTGTGTGTGTGTCTGTGTTCGCGTACAGCGCAAGGATGCGTGTTCTCGTGCGCACACGTGTGTACGTACGTATTCGTGGGAACACGTGTGTGCATCCTTACACACCTTTACCACGTGGTCGGCGTCTGAAGGAAGACGTTACATGTGCCCCAAAGCAGTCGCCACCCTCTTAGCTCTGGATTCTGGGTAGCGATAAACGTTAGCTTTGTGAGAACTGATCTGTGGCATTTGGGGGCCCGGCTTTCGGCAGTGCCGCAGACCTTGCCTTCACCGGCTGGTGTGTGGCGATCGGATTGCCCCCCACCCCCCAATTCACGCCCCAGGCCATGGCGTTGCGCCCCACTGGTGCTTTTAGATCTTGGCTCCCCGAGGCAGACACGAACGACTAATAACATTGCGCTTAAAGATGAAGGAGCTGGGTTTAATTTCTTTGTTTTAATTTTCTTTTCTCCCTCATTTGTATGTTTCCATGATTTTGGCTCTCCTTTTCCTTGCCCCAAACTCCAGGAGGTATGTAACCCCCCCCACCCCCCACCTGCTCGCTCGCTCTGCCAAGGCCACTCTACTCGCTGCAGCGTTTTTCTTATTTCGTTATTTTTGGTTCTTTTGTTTTTTAATTGCTGGTGGTAGTGTTAATGCCGCTTCTAACTTGCCGTACAGTCCCTAGGGAACCAGTCAGGCGTAGGGGTCATGTTTTCCCTTTTAGGACGAGGACGTGGTGCATCAGACAGGTGCCAGGCCGTGGGATCCTGAAAACTTCACAGAGTGCAGCGATGGCAGGACAACCTACGAAGGGTGGGGTTTATAAAAGCAGGGGAAGAATTCACTGGATTTTCCCTCGGAATGACGGGCCAGGCATATTCTCTGGGTGTTGCATTCAAATTGACACCCGTGAATCACTGTAATTTCTCAGGCGGAGGAGAGGAGGGAGGGGAGGAAGGTCTGACCTCCCAGCGCCTCGTGTTTCTCATTCGTCCTGACCAGAAAGCACACCGGGACGAGAAGAAAAGTGCGACAGCTTGGGACGTTTGTCTTTGCATGAAACACGGAAATGGCATCTCCTAAACTCAAAGCGATGCCAGTTTTGGCGGGGGGGCGAGGGGGGGGAGGAGACAAAAACCAAAAACCCTTCCCTCCCGGAAGTCCTGGGGATTACGGGGCGGCATTACGGCCACGGCTCCGTAGTTCGTGTTTTGTTTTTCTCCCTCCTCTTTCTCAAGGACCCACAATTGGCCTCCTGGTCACGTTGTTAGTGTCTCCTCTCCATTTGCCGATTTGGGGAATACGTTTTTCCTAGAGGAGGAGCCCGTCAGGGGGGCGCCCCAGCGTTCCTCGAGCGGGGAGCTGCACGTAGAGAGAACAGCCCCAACGCTGACATTCGTTAGTACCTTCCGGGGATCTGTCAGCTGTAGGGAGGAGGGCGCCTGGCCCTTACGTCGGGGCGGGAGGTGTCCTGAGTTCCACAGGGACTGTCCCAGGTGCGCACATTGGTCTGTCTGCTTGTTTCATGTCTGTTTCTTCCCACGCGGAGGCGTCCCCCCGGGACCCGTCACGGCAGGGTCTCTGTAACGCATCAGGTCGTCAGGGGAGGCCGTCTAGCTTGCGTAATCGGGGAGGGCAGCTTTTCGGCTTTGCTTTTCCTCCTAGATTTCCTTCCATCTTCCTCCTTTTCGCATCTGACCCCTCCCTCCTCCTCCGTGCCCGCCGAGGCCCCGAGAGCCCCTGGGTGGTGGTCCTGTGGGGGGAGCGCACGGGAGTCGGCACGGTCGAGGTGTCCCGTGTACGGAGCCCTGTGCGGGGATGACGGCCCGGGAGGCAGAGGAGCCCTTGTCTCAGGCTCTGAAGTGGGGGAGGGGGTTCCTTTTTTATAACGGACCGGCTCCCGTTCTAAATACGTTCCCTGCCTTCTTTCCTTTCCTCGTTTGTTTTGACGCTGCCCGGCCTTTCCCATGTTCCACATGCATGTCTTGTTTCCATCTGTGGTTTTTCTTCTCGATTCATGCCCTAGGGCCTTAGGGACCGGAGGCCCGTGCTCCCCTGCACTGGCAGACGGCTGGGGCGAGGGGGGGGGGGGTCAGTCGCCGCTTGGTGCTGGCCCGGGGCCCCCGCTGGTGGGCAGCGTGTGCGTGCTGATGGCAGAGCCCCTCGTGAGCTGGGTCTGTGCTGTTTAGAGCCATGGCACTTGGGGCTCGCGCTCTTAACCTCCCCGAGGGTTCAGGCCCCCACACAGAGCCAGAAGAGGGACCGAAAAGCCCCGCAGCCCCTTCCGCCCGATGCCGGCCCTGGTGCTGGGCGCACCATTTCCGGCCGTGCTCCAGCTGCCGGGAGACCCCGGGTGAGCCCGCGGACACGGCCTGTACCAGCACCCTGCCCTTTGTTCAGCCGCCCGTGACGGGGGGCACGAGAGCCCTGCGCCCCACAGGCCTCCGCGAGGATCGGGGAGGCGATGCTCTCTGTAGGGCAACTCTCAGCAAGGGCACGCGCTGCCCGGGCAGCAAGAAGCGCTTCTAAAATGGCACACGCGTGTCACAGCACGAGAAGGTGTCGCTCGTGTGTGGTTCGCGTCCAGAAAGCTGCCCCTTTGTCCCGATGTGAACAGGGGCGGGGCCAGGCTGGGCTCACGGCCGTGGGGCCGGGGGGGGGGGGCAGACGAGGCCCCACTGAAGCTGCTCGCAGCTAAGCCTCCCTCCCTAGCGCCACCCTCGGCATAGGATGGCGGCCCCCGCATTGTGGTGTCACTGACACATGGCATTGGCGAAGGGGCCCTTCGGCCGCTGCCGTTAGTGCCCGTCTGGCCCACGGCCCTCCTCCAGCTCGTTGTGTCCAGAGCCTCAGGGGGTAGGTCCGTGCCTGGCCTCGTCCAGGACTCCGGGGAAATGCCATTCGGAGGACACCCGTCCAGAAGCCGGAAAGCCAGTGTGGAAATTCGCTCTAATCTGGAAGGTGGGGTAGAGAGTGAAACCACAGGAACTGGGGGGTCCCACGTTCCAGAAAGGCTGTAGATTTGAGTGTGAAGGGGTTAACACGGCTCAGTCCCCCTTTCTCCTCTCCTGCCCCCTTCTGATGAGCCCGCCCACGTGTCCCCTGGGCCGGGGCTGACCCGTCTCCCGTTTCCTCTGTTGGCCCGTTCCCGCCACACTGGTGGGCTTCTGCCGGCGCGTCCCCAGCCCGGTCAGACAGTCAGGCTTGTCCTGCGTGTCCCCCTTGCCCGGCACCCCTCCCCGAAGCCACGCTCTCATCCCCCCATCCTGAGCTCGCCCCCGGGGGCCACCTGACCCGCTTGCTCTGCTTGTCCCCGCGGACTTTCACTCTGTGAAAGGCGCTTCTGTCCTGGCTCTATGTCTTGTTACCGATGTGAACTTTGCCATGGTCTCCACGTGCTGCCAGTGCCTGCCCCTCGCTTCCTCCTCCCTCATGCTCTTCGAGGGGGGAGTTTCGTGCGCTGTGACGCCCGCGGGGCTGCCGGCCTCCTGGCCCACACGCGTCTCTCTTCGCAGGTGGCAGGGTCAAGACCTGGAAAAGGCGCTGGTTTATTCTGACCGACAACTGCCTTTACTACTTTGAATACACAACGGTGAGCATCTGCTGGGGCGCCGTGGGACCGGGGAGTGGGGGGCAGGCCTCCGTGTCCCCAGCGCTCCAGGCAGACGCGGTTGCAGGCGGCCGTGGGGAGGCGGTGGGAGGGGACCTGAGGTGGAGAGGAAGAGCCGGGAACGACCCCGGAGTCGGGGGCCCTGAAGGTGACGTGGCCGGGAGCCCACGCGCGGCTCTGGATCGGGGCAGGAGAAGCCCGGAGGGGAAGGCGGTAGCCTGACAGGGCAGGTGGCCTCAGAAATGGGGTTCATAGCCAGGTTTGAGAGAGCGAACTTGGGTCAGGTGCCAGGGAAGCGCTTGTGGCCTCTTTGCAAGGGAGATGGAGAAAAGCGTGTTGTGGAGAATTCAGACTTTCGCGATTTGGGAGAAACAGTCCAGGGGGTGAAAGGCCTAGTAGAGGAGAAAGGAGCGAAATGGGACGGGGAAGCTGGAAATCGCTTGGGGTTTTCAACTGAAGCTTTCTTGGGCCGTGGACATGTGGTGGGGCTCCAGCAGGCACGGAATAACTGCAGATGTGTGTCATGTGTAAGTCTCTCTCTCTCTCTTATTTTTTAATGTTTATTTTTGAGACAGAGAGACAGAGCATGAGCAGGGGAGGGGCAGGGAGAGAGGGAGACACAGAATCCGAAGCAGGCTCCAGGCTCCGAGCTGTCAGCACAGAGCCCGACGCGGGGCTTGAACCCACGAACCTCGAGATCATGACCTGAACCAAAGTCAGACGCTCAAGCGACTGAGCCCCCCAGACGCCCCAAGTCTCTCTTGTAATAAGAGGCTTTGAGAACAAAAATTCTAAAATAAAACCTTTTTTTGAAGGCCCCCCCCCCGAAGCAGCCCCCAGAAAGCCTGGCAGGTCGGCTCCCCACCTGTAACGTGATCCTGTCTCACGTCTCTGGTGGGACCTGTGTCTGGAGGGGAGTCAGGGCAGTTGAGCTGGGATCCCTGGGCTTCTGTTCCGCAGGCAGGTCCTCGCCGAGGAAGAGCCGTTGACCCCGCTGAGGCAGTGGAGGTTTGGAAGTCTCTTTTCTAACAAATGGAGCACAGGGGTTCCTTAAATCGAAAATGAAAGTCCGGGATGTGAGCTTGGGAGGAGCCCGGACCCCGGCACGTCCCAGGGCGCGCTGCCATGCGGCCGTCTGGGGGTGTCACCTCGCCGCGGACACCACCGCGTGTAGCTCCTCACGCAGCGAACATGTACCCGCCTGTGATTCAGGCACTCGCTGTGTCGCTGTGAGAGGGAACCACTTCTCGTGACACGCAGTGATTTTCTTCCCGTTTCGCCCCCGACGCGCCACTCTGAACAGCTTGGTGAATTCCTTTCTGTCCCCTCCCGCCCCCCGCCTGGCCCATATTTTGTCTTTTTTCTCAAAGACCTGGAGACTGAGGACATCTGTAAAGTCTTGTTTGGATTTTCTCACTGTTCTTCGGGTTAAAACGGAACACAGCGGGCGTGTGAACACGGTGCGCCCGCGTACTGGACCAGTCTTGATGGCGGTGCAGTCAGGTTCTAGAATCCTGTGTCCTTTGGGACGCCGGCCGGCGGCATCACTGAGCTCCGCGCTCAGTGCCAGCGCGCATCAGGCTGGCGGAAGGCAGAGGAGGTTTCTGCAGAAGCCAAGGGGGCCCCACGGCTCATATGGTGGGCAGAACCTCCATGCAGAATCACCTAGAACAGCGAGGGGCTCTAGTAGCAGCAAGAGGGGTACTGGGGGCGGGGAAGGGCCACGGCCACTTCAGCTCACCAGCAGGGACAGAGGCAGTGGCTGGGGGTGGGGGTGAGAGCGGAAGGGCCCTTCCCTGCCAAGCCCCAGCCGCCCGCCCGTTGCCCGAAGTCAGAGAAGCAAACTGAGTAGGACGTTTTCCCTCTTCCGATCGGGGAGCAGTGAAGTCTGATGCTGGGGAGGGATTGGTGAAGTGGGAAAAGTGAGAAAATGGGCCTCACTCTCTGCAGTGTCATGGAAGGTTCTGGACTGTAAACTCAGTTGGGAAACCTGTCCACCGGGTGGGGGGGGGTCCCCATGAGCATCACCTCACTTCAAGCAGAAGGAGCCCCGCCGATGTTGGACGTTCGTGGCCCCCGAGCAGAGCTGGGGCTCGGCAGGTGTTGAGACGGCCCTGCCTGGGGCTCACCGTGCCCTCGTGAGGCCGTGGAAGGGCCTGGAACACAAACTGTCTGCGCCCCCCCCCCGCCCCCCAAGGTTCAGACTGAAAAACAGTTGAGAATCGAAATGATGTAGTTAGATATAACTGTGTGATCATAGACTTTTAGCTTACGTATTAACAAGTTACAACTTTAAGGAGTAGAACAGGTTAGCCACGGATAAAATCACCGTCCTAGAGGAAAGGTCGAGACAGTCACAGAGCTAGTATCCGGAAAGAGCAAGTGTTAAGCCAGTTAAGAGAAGAGGCACCCAGTTCTGGAGGACGAGAGAGACGGTCCCAGCACCCGAGTGCTGGCATCTGCATGGTCAAGGAGGCCCTGCATCGTGGGGTCGGTCATGCCCTGGAAAAGAAAGGGAACCTGGATCTGCAGATCGAGAGTGCCCAGGGTCCCAGGAGCATTTGCCGCAGGGAGCCTGGCGCCAGGGCTTAGCCTAGTCACACGGTTGAACTTGGAACGAAGTCTCTGGCTGTCGGTTGACTGCATATCCAGGAGAGGGAGGTGTGAAGGTTGACGTCAGACGTCTGGCAGGCGCGCGCGCGCGTGTATGTGTGTGTGTGTATCGTCCTTCGCCAACGGGGAAGTGCTGGAGGGGGGCTGAGGGCACAGCGGGGGGAGGGGGGTGGCTCCGTTCTGGACCGGAGTTTTAGATGTAGGTGGGGTTGTCAGGAAGGTGGTTTCTCTTTGAGGACCATGCAGGCTGGTGACGGGGAGATGGGGCAGGTGGTGAGCAGGCACGCGGTAAGGCCCCAGGCACCCAGGGCACGGAGCAGGGCACCTGGAGCGGGCCAGGGCTTCCGGGGTTGGCGACACTGGAACGCAGGCCGGAGAGATGGGGCGGGAAGCAGGGCAGTGGTCCGTGTGAGAGCGGCCCGTGTGCTCCCGCTTGTCCGGCCTCAGTCTTTCAGGCTCCCCTGGGCGGCGCCTCGCAGAGGCCTCTGGTTACGGGGGCTCCCACACCCATCTGCTTCTGACCCTCGTCTGATTCTAGAACACAGGGTGTGGGCCCTAGAGCTGATCTGTGAGCTCGAGGTCACCGGGGAGGAGCAGAGGGGCCCGGGGGTGGGGGGGGTTATGGGTGACAAACGCAGTAGGGTGCGTGCTCGTGACGCCAGCAGTGAGGTCCTTCTGTCTCCGACTGTCACGCAGGATAAAGAGCCCCGGGGAATCATCCCGTTGGAGAATCTGAGTATCCGGGAGGTAGAAGACTCCAAAAAACCAGTGAGTATGGGGTGGGGGGGTGGGGGGCAAAAGCGATGGGTGTCGCCGTTCTTTGAAAAGACTGAAATCGTAAAGATCCGCTGAAAAGTAACGTCCTGCCTCCAACGTAGCCTCGCTTTAAACTTTCCTTTCGTGTTTAGGCCAAAGATGAGGCAGGAAGCGACCTCTTCGTTCTGTCCATGTGGCTTAGTGTCACCTGTTGACTGTCACACAGGATGGAATTGTCCCCCCTAAACGGCAGTGGCCAGCACTCGTGGGAGGCCCCGAGCACCTTACAGACATCTCTCCTCTGGAGTCCGGCGATGCTGCCGGGGGCGGGGGGGTGGTAAACAGCTTCCGTGTGGCCCCCAGTTCTCCATGCTTTCGGTTGGTGGGGGGAGGGACGGGGAGCAGACATGTGCGTATCTGGCTGGTATCTGCGCTCATCAGGCCTGTTGCTACGCAGCCTGCATCCTCCAGATTTCCACTTCCGGGCCCTCCTTCCCCGTAGGAGAATCCGCATCGCCTGTGTTCACGGAGGTCGGGACGAAGGGTCTTTTGAGGAGGAAACTCACATTGTCTTCGTCTCGGTTGGCAGCTTTCTCAGACCTTTGTCGCTCTGTCCCTCTCTTTCCTGATTCTCAGAACTGCTTCGAGCTTTACATCCCCGACAATAAAGACCAGGTGATCAAGGCCTGTAAGACGGAGGCCGACGGGCGGGTCGTGGAAGGGAACCACACCGTGTACCGCATCTCCGCCCCAACGCCGGAAGAGAAGGAAGAGTGGATTAAATGCATCAAGTAGGTGCATCTGAAGCATAGGCCTGCTTTCCCCTGACGGGCTCTCACCTCACTCAGACACTTTTTTTAATTTAATTTAATTTTTTATTTTTTTTAATGTTTATTTATCATTGAGAGACAGAGGATGAGCTGGAAAGGGACAGAGGGAGAGGGAGACACAGAATCGGAAGCAGCTCCAGGCTCTGAGCTGTCAGCACAGAGCCTGATGCGGGGCTTGAACCCATGAACCGTGAGATCATGACCTGAGCGGAAGTCGGATGCTCAACCGACTGAGCCACCCAGGCGCCCCTTTTTTTATTTTAATTTTTTTTTTTTTTTAGAGTGAGAGAGAGCAAGTGGGGGAGGAGCAGAGAGGAGGAGACAGAGAATCTTAGGCAGGCTCCACGCTCAGTGAGGAGCCCAGCACGGGGCCCGATCCCATGATCCTGGGATCACGACCTGAGCTGAAGTCAAGAGTGGACGCTCAGGCGACTGACCCCCAGGCGCCCCTCTCAAGTCCTTTATCGTCCCAGCTGCTGTCCCTGCCGCCCGGCTCTCTCTCCTCCCCTGTGTTAGTTCCGGAATTCCCAGGTGACTTCCCAGTGGCTCTTTAGATGCTTGATCACGGCAGCATGTTTAAGAGAACACCTCAGGTCGAGGCTTCCCAAGGTGCACGTCGTAGACCCACGGAGGGGCAGGTGGCCAGGCCCACAGGCACGGGTGCCGTTTGTCCAAGTGTCCCACGTCGTAGGAAGCAGGTCCCACTTCCAGGATGGCAGCTCAGCGGAGATGGAGTCCTCATGTTTCGTAATTGCTTAATCCTGGTGGTAGTGTTGTGCCATTTACAGGAGAGGAAACTGAGGACCGTGGAGGTTTTGTAATGTGCCCAGAGCCACATGGTTGCGATCCGGGTCGTGAGGCACTCGCACCGTCCACGGCTGCGCTGTGGAGAGGGCACGGGGTTCTCGGGGTTTCACAGGTACAGACAGCAGTGGACAACAGGCGGAAGCCGTCCTGACGCGGCGAGCCTCCCCCTCCCGCCCCGGGGCCTCCGTGGGGCCCGTGCAGACGGCCGTCGAGCCCCCCGTGTGTGGCGTGGCCGCTCCCATCTGAGAGCGCGTCCTTGCTCTCCCCGTCGGGTGCTTGGTCCGCCGGGCGTCACCAGCCCTGTCCTTCGCCCGGCCACTGCTGGGCTCCGGGACCTCCCCCGAGCCCGGGGTGGGGGCCGCGGCCCTGACCGGCTGCTCTGGGGCCCTGTGACGGCGCCTTCCGCCCCGGCCACGGGCTGCTCCTGAGCGGGGGGCACCGTAGTCCGGAGTCTGTCTCGGCGTCGCCGCTGAAGCCGGTGCGGGGCCCGGCCAGGGTCAAACAGCAGACGGGGGAGTGAAGCCAGGGCAGGACGGACTCTGGCGGTGAACGGCAGGCTCCCTGGGAGCTGGGCACGCCTCCCACCCCTTCTGGGTGACGGGGGGACCCCCGGGGCACTTCGGGATGGCACTGGGTCACGTGCGGGTATGCCCAGCCTGCCCCGGGCCCTGCTTCCTTCCTCCCCACTCGATGTGCGGCGTCTGCAGGGCCCTGTCTGACCCTCACCCGGCGGGCGAGGCTCCAGGGTCCCCGTGGACACTCGCCTCCTCCCGTGAGCACTGGGTGACCCGGGGACACTCTGGGCCACCACCGTGCCACTGCTAGTACGCGGGGTGTTAGCTAATGGGAGTTCAAATCAACACTTAAAAGCCGTCCAGTGAGGTCTGGGCAGAGGAGTGGCCGTGCCCTGGGCATCCTGGCCAGTGAGTGGCCCTCCTCCGCGTAGCCCACACTCTGTTTTTTCCGTATGTCTTATAAAAAACTGTTTAATTCTTGAATCCTCATGAAACTTATTTTTAGTTTGTGGTCCGAAGCGAGGGATGGAAGTTACTCTCTCCGGTGACCAGCCTGCTGTCCCGAGAGCGGCCTCACCGGCCTGCAGCGCCCCCTGCCGTTTTCCACGCTTCTGTGCGCGCACAGCTTCGGGGCCCTGGAGCCCTGTGCAGTCAGGGGAGCGGCAGAGCGGGTGTGGTTACGTGGCAGCTTTCGGCCTCCCCGCTCCGTGCCTGGGTTGTGCCTTTAGAGAGTCTGTGCCACAGGCCACAGCCGGGAGAGCTGGGCGCCCTGGGGGTCAGGTTCACGGTCATTCCGTCCTCCAGGGGGAGCGCCTGGCCCCGGTGCGCTCACATAGTTTGTGCGCTGTGGGCGGCACAGTCGTCCCCTTTCACAGCCGAGCCCGCTGAGGCACAGTGAGGCGAATTAAATTGTCCGGAGCCCGGGGGTGGTGCCGGTCCCCAGACCGAGCCCTGTGACTCCTCAGCGTCTGTGCCCTGCGCTCCTGGCCCTTTAACTGATGCCTCATGGCAAGTGCCCTCGGGACACGTGCCAGGGACCATCGGTTCCAGGTGCCCCAAGGAGCTGCAGAGATGCTCCTCAGGGACACGTCGCCTCCGGTGACCAGGTGGCAGGTCGTCCACGGAGCGGTCACTTCCCTGGTCAGGTGCAGAGCCAGTGCACGGAACGCAATCAGCTCCTGGAAAGCTTCAGGGCGCCCACGGCACAGCTTGCCTGAAAGTTGAGGGTGACAGTGATGCAGGGTGGCCCTGCTGTCACTGTCCTGCGCTGTGTCTCCGGGGCAGGGCCAGGACGCACTCAGGCTCCCTCCCCTCCGGGCTGTGCACACAGAGAGGCCTGCGGCCGCTCCCTGGAGACCCAGCGACGGCGTGGCCGGCCCCGGTGTGTGGTGGCTGTCGGTACAGATGGTCTGCCGTGGACAGGGTGGGCTGTGTGCCGCCTACGGTCACTGTGGAGCTCAAGGGCCACCCTCGTTCTCCTGGGCTGGAGTGCAGTCCCACGAGTGTGTGACGTGCAGTCCGTAAATCCAAACCCACTCTGAGTAGAAACCGGCAGCACACGCTCCAGAGTTGTCTTGTCACACGTCCCGTGTGTCTCTCTCGAAGCTTGTGTCCCTTCGGTCGTCGTGTGGACACAGTGAAGGTCAACACCCCTGACTTGGCCTTCGCGGTGACAGGCGAGCAGGGCGGGGGGCACAGGTGCTGCTGCGGAAGCCCAGCCCGGGCTCCTCTCCGCCGGGCCTGTTCTCAGTCCTTTCTGTCTTGTCCCCTCTCTGTGTCCAGAGCGGCCATCAGCAGGGACCCTTTCTATGAGATGCTGGCGGCGCGGAAGAAGAAAGTCTCCTCCACGAAAAGACACTGAGTGTGCACCGCGAGCGGCCCCGGCGTGCGAGGCGTGCGAGGCCCTGGGCGCTCCCGTCCCCCCACAGCCGGGCGTCACCCCGAATTCCCAGAGACTGGCTTCAGCTCTCGCTGTGTGTTTTCAAGCGGGAGAAGGGGAGGGTGGGCGCAGCCCCGGGGAGAGGGCCCCGACGCCTGTCCGGCGTGGTGTTCCGAGCCTTCCTCTCTAGAAGGAACGGAGCCGCGTCGGCGGAGCCGCCTCCTTGCGAGTCTCTCGCTCAGCAGGTCTGATAGCAGAGCTCGAAGCCAACTGTTTACCTCTTGGTTATTTCCCTGTGAAGAAGCCTTCAACCCTGCAGCGTAAATACCCGTATCGATATATTATTATACGTTAAAAACAGCGAATGGAAGAGAAGCCACGTACTATAAAGATATATTTTTGTTTTTTAAAAGAAAGGAAAAGATAAAGCAGAACCGTCGGGCGGCGTTCGGCCCCGTGTGGCGCGGGGGGCCTCTCCCGGGGCGGCAGGTCCCCAGGCGGCGGCTGGGGACGGGGGCTGGCGCCGCGGGGGCTCCGGCCCGGCCAGGACCCCGTCTCCGGTCCAAGTGCCGGGGGCGCCGAGGGGAGGAGAGGGTCCCGGCCACTCACCTCTCTCCGGATCCTTCCTGTTGGGCTTAAAGATGCAAGGTCAGCATTTTCCCTTGAGCTAAATCCCCAGTAACCAAAACTGTGAGGAAAGGAACCCCAGCGAGGTTCCGGGCTGACCTGCTTCTGACTTGGTGGCTCCTCCCCCCTCCCCCCTGCCCCCACCTCCGAGCCTCCTTCCTCGTTTTAGAGGAAGGGGGTCTTACCTGATCACCTTACGTCTTCGGCTTTCTCTGCCTCAAAACTGGCCCTGCCCTGGGCCACCCTGGGCGCGTGTTGTGGGGGGACCCCCTAGGAGAAGGGGCCTTCCTGCGCCCGGCAGGGGCAGGCGGAGGGTAACAAGGCTGGCCTCGTGTCCTTTTCTCCCCCCAAACTCGAGCCGGCCTTGCCCCTCCTGACTTGCGGTGTGAAGGGAGCCACGAAAGGCAGGTGTCCTGCCGTTCTCTCAGGGACTCTCGGGGCCACTCCTGCCGCTCGTCCAGGCTGCACGGGGCCTGGCCTGGGCCATGCTGGCGCCCCCCCACCCCCGACACGGCCGGGGACCAGGCGGTGCATGCGCTGCCTCACGGGAGAGGGCGAGGAGCCGGCGGCGTTCGCGGGCTGCGCCACCCCGGCTCTGCCGGCACGTTCGGACAGGCTGGCGTCTCTGGAAATCGCTTCTGTCAAAGGGCATGAAGGGGGTGCCGTGGGGGGGACTCTCCGGGGACCCCCCGCTTCATATAGGTCCTGTCGGGGCTGGTGAAGGCGGCGGGGGAGGGTCTGGGCGCCGTGGCCGGCCTCCCCAGCGCTGCGGAGCGGCACCTGCGTCAGTATTCGTCTGTTTATCAGAGGTGTAAATAATCTGTGTGTAGCTTTTCTCCTTTTAGATTATTTTGTATTTGTTTAAAAAAAAGTTTTGTCAAAATATAAAATATAAAGAAATGACTGAAAGTTGTTGACAGGGTTTTAAAAAAAATTATAATTATTATTCCAATTGTTTTTCGTTTGTTTTGTTTCGTTTGGGTTTTTTTGCATTGTAAACTAGCGCCAAGGAACTGCAGCAAATAAACTCGACATCTGCCCAGAGCAGCTGTGTTGTGTGCAGCCTCCTTTCTTCCC
>CM053565.1:53729611-53815498 GCA_028646485.1 Cryptoprocta ferox | reverse complement strand
CTCTCTCTCTCTCTCTCACACACACACACACACACACACACACACAAAACTTTAAGAAATGATGATGTGATTCTGAGAACTGAAGGCAGAGCGCGCTTTCCGAGGGCCGTGCACCGGCCGCACTGGCCCCCGGCCTCTCCCGGGGAGCACTTCCCTCGCCGCCCCCGGGGCTGCTCCCGGGTGCCCGCCGCTGGCAGGGCCGACCCCAGCATCGAACGCGGGGCGCCGCCTCGCCGGAGGGGCCTGGCCGCCCGTGTGCTCGGCGGGGTGAGCGGGACGCGTGCCCAGACCCCGCGTACGTCAGCCCTGCTCGCCAGCCGCAGCGGGAAGGGGCTGTTGGAAACCAAGGCAGGTGTCTCTCTGACAAGGCCGCCGGCGTAGAAGGGGCCGTGGCGATGGAGCCCTTCTTTCCTCAGACGCGTGGACCCGACCGCAGCACGGGACACGTGTGGGTGCATCGTGCCACCAGTGGCGGTGCCACCAGCTCTGCCAGAGCAAGACGGCCGCTGACATCATCCTTTCTCTTCGGCGCTTGAGCTCGTCTGTCCCCGCGGCCTCACAGCACCCACGCAAAGACTCGCTCTTCCCCTTACCTTCTAGGAATCAGATGGGTCTCCTGTTTGCTGAACGAGGTAGAGACGCCACTCGGTGACCAGAACTCTGATCGTGATAAATCAGCCCCCCCCATCATCACGAATCTCTTCTCGGGGGGCGCGGGGAAGTCCCCGTCGGCCAAGAGCTTGTGTGTGCGCATCACCCAGGAGGCCGAGGGAAGCGGTTATAGTTGTTCGTGGGCCCCAGGCCCCTCCAGGAGGCTAACGTGAGCTACAGGGCGTCTCCACGGAAAATTACACGGAAAGCCCGAAGCGCAGAATCGGCGGAGTCCCATCCTGAGCCCCTCGGCGGCTCCCGATGGAAGAGCCCTGGTCCCAGGCCGCCCATGCTTTCCGGAGCTCACGGGGGCCCTCACGTAACGGGAAGCTGGGAAGCTGCATTTCTGTCCACACACAGTTCGCCCCTTCACTCCGTGTCTGTTCCCTGCGGGATCTCCACCCGCTCGCCGTCCCCCCCCCCCCAACTCCAGTAACACAGACGCCACAGACGGGGCGGCTTGGGCCTCAGAAATGTATCCCTCGTCGTTCTGAAGGCCGGGAAGTCCAAGACCGAGGTGCCGGCCGGTTCCTCCCAGTCCCTGGGAGGCCCTCCTGCCTTCCCGCCGTGTCCCCACAGGCCGGGTGCAGGGGAGACGGAGGGCGTGGGAGGAAGCAAGCTCTCCCGCGTGGCTGGAGAGCCCGGACCAGTGCAGTCGACAGAGGACACTCCAGAAGCGGCCCCGAGAGGAGGCGTCCGCCGAACCCGCGCCTGCCAAGCCCGTAGGTGCAGAGCTGGAACCGTAGCTTCCCTGGGCCCCCGAGATGGCATCCGCTTTCCCCGAGCAGTTGTGTGACGCCGCTGACCGCGCCAGCCAACTCCGCTAACACCCGGACGGCCGGAAACGCCAGAGTCGTGGGATGCCCCCCGGGACTCGGAGGCCAAGTCTCGGAGCTTGGCTGCCACCTTCTCGGTGCTGGGGGCACCCTCCCTTAGGGACTGCAGGAAGGCGTGGGCTCCGTCAGGGCCCGGGCACCGTGCCAGCCCCGCGGGACATCAGTGGAGACCCAAGCCGCACCTGTGCAGGTTCATAGGTGAGCGCAGGTGCTGGGCGGACGGTGCGCCTGCGTGCAGGTGTGGGTGTCTGTTGGTTCATGTGTTGTGCTTCAACGTCCCGGTGCTGATGACTTCACCTTCAGCCTCTGATCCCAGGGCTGGGTCCGGAAATGTCCACAGACAGAAGAATATTATTTAGATAGAGTGTTAGAAAAAGTCAGTTTTCCACCTTCTGCGGGTCTCTACCTTCACACAGGACACTTCGCTTTGGACGCTTCTGGTCACCCCCCCAGTCCACACACCAAACAACCCTGGCTGTTACCAGCTGGGTGTCCCACAGTTTAGCTCCGTTCTGGCACCTTCCACCTCGAGGTAGTGTCAGACCCCATAGGTGAAGGGGTCCCCCTGGGGCGCCTGGGTGGCTCAGTCGATTAAGCGTCCGACTTCGGCTCAGGTCATGATCTCACGGTCCGTGAGTTCGAGCCCCGCGTCGGGCTCTGTGCTGACAGCTTGGAGCCTGGAGCCTGTTTCGATTCTGTGTCTCACTCTCTCTCGGCCCCTTCCTTGTTCGCACTCTGTCTCTCACTGTCTCAAAAACAAACATTAAAATAAATTTTTAAATTAAAATGAAGGGGGTCCCCCAGGGACCCCCCTCCCCAAGGGGGTCCGACTTGGCTGTAAGCTGGAGTTTCCCATGATCCCCCTTCTCGGGTTCGATTAATTTGCTAGAGGGGCTCACAGAACTCAGGGAAACAATTATAGTTACTAATTTATTAAAGGATGTGATCAAGGCCAACACGAACGGCATCCAGGGGAAGAGATTCACAGGGCGCGTTCCGGGGGGGCGTCTCGAACACAAGCACTCTGTCCCCGTGAAGTTGGGGTGCGTCGCCCTCCCGGCACACGTGGGTATATTCACTAATGTGGAAGCTCCCTGAACCCCATACGTTTGGGATTTTCTGGAGGCTTCCTCACGTAGGCCTGATCAGTCACCTTCCGTCCCCAGCCCCCTCTCCTCTCCCTGGAGGATGGGGGGCGGGGCTGAAAGTTCTAAGCTTCTGGTCACGGCTTGGTCTCTCTCTCTGGTGACCAACTCCGTCCCAGAGAAGGTTCAACTCTTCCATTCAGGTCTGATCCGTTTTGAGTTAATTTTTACATGCGGTGTTAGGTAAGGGTTAAAGTGGGCACCTTTGTCTGGTTCCTGATCTGAGGAGAAAAGCACTCTGTGTGTCATCATTAGGTGGGGTGACAGCCGTGGGCGTTTCAGAGAGCCCTTCATCGGGCCGGAGATGCTTCCGTATTTCCCTAGTTCGCTGAGAGTTTTGATCATGAATGCGTGCTGAATTTTGTCAGACGGCTTTTGTGCACACACACAGTTGCTCATGTGACTTCTCTCTTTTCGTTCTGTTAGTATGATGGTTACACCAAGCAATGCTGGTAAATCAACTTTGCGTCTCTGGGGTAAAATCCTCTTGTTCATGGGTTTTTGTGTATTTGGTGTTTTTTTAAATTTTTTTAATGTTTTATTTATTTTTGAGAGAGAGAGAGAGAGAGAGGCAGCGTGAGCAGGGGAGGGTCAGAGAGAGAGGGAGACACAGAATCCGAAGACAGGCTCCAGGCTCCGAGCTGTCAGCACAGAACCCGACGCAGGGCTCGAACCCACGAACGCGAGATCACGACCTGAGCTGAAGCCGGATGCTCAACCGATGGAGCCACCCAGGCGTCCCTATTTGGTTTTTTTAAAGTGTATTTTGAGAGAGGAGAGAGAGAACATGTGTGTGAGTGGGGAGGGGTGGAGAGAGAGAGAGAGAGAGAGACAGAGAGAGAGAGACAGAGAGAGAGAATCCCAAGCAGGCTCCATGCTGTCAGCGCAGAACCCAACGCAGGGCTTGATCTCACGAACCATGAGGTCGTGACCTGAGCCGAGATCAAGAGTCAGACACTCAACGGACTGAGCCACCCAGGCGCCCCCCATCGTGAGTTTTTAAAAATATGTTACTGGATGGGGCGTCTGAGGCTCAGTCGGTTAATAAGCATCGGACAACCCAGCTGTGGCCGAAAAGGGCTGGTTACGAATAACAAGACCCCGTCCCACCGTCACGGCTCTGAATGAAGCATCGCAGAAACTGAGGACAGGAGGCCGAGCGTTTGTAACAAAAGACGCTCCCCTTGCTCTTAATGCTCAGGAACCGAGGGCACGGGGAGCGGTGAGCCAGGACCAAATACGCACACATTGGTTCAAAGGCCAAATACACACACAGTGCTTGTACTGCGCAGTGTTGCGGTCGTGCGCAGCACAATCGGGTGTTAGACCAGCCTCGGGTGGCTTCGGACTTCACGCCGGACTTCCCTTTTCCTGGGGATGGTTCTGCCTCGCGCTGTGCCTTCACCCCGAATCCGCAGCACTCCCCGGCGCACTCGTGGCTGTCCCAGGGGCGCGTCCGCGGGGGCGCTGGTGGAGTTTGAAGCCGATTTCTCCCTGGGCAGGTATTTTGAGGTTTCCCTCTGTCTCCTAGGATTCCGGAAGGCGCACGGCCTAGCTATGCTGTGGGCTGATCTTCTGCCTCTAGGTGGGGATGTTCGGGGACGTTCGGATTATCCCCAGACGGTCTGTGTTCTCTCCCATTCGTCCCCAGAGCCGCAGTCCGGGAAACAGCTGTGCGGGCAGGGTGTTAATAGGTGTTGGGTGACAGGGTGGTCCCGCTGTCCCATACCCCTGGGCAGGGCTGGGTCGAGCAAAGCCAGCTCTCTGTTCGGGGCCTCGGGTATCGGGAAGCGCCGTGCCGGTATCCAAGGCAAGGCTGCGCTTTGTGGCATTTCCCAAAGGTGTTCGGCCCAAGAACACGGTTTTAAAAGCCACGCTCGTTGAGGACTCGTGACAAACGATGTCCCTTAGAACGCCATCGGGAGCGCAGCCCTGCTCAGGTGCACCTGCCCCCAACCCCCTTTCTGTTTTGATCCCGATGGTTTGCAAAGCCACTTCCTGGGTCCGGCACACCTTTTCCCAACCCAACAAACACCTCTTTGTGGTTGAAATCACTCCCGAAGGAAGGTGTCTTCCATCCTCTCCCTGGCACCAGGCTGAGCCCTGCGTCCCTGATGCCGGCTTCCTGCGCCCTCACTCCTGCAAACACACTGCCCGGGCAAGTTTCTGTCCAATAAACTTTGTTTCTGTGTTTTTGGTTTTTGGTTTTGTTGTTTCCATCTGACGAAGCATCGGCTTCTCCTCTGGCCCCGATTTCCCTTACTTTTGCTTTCTGGGCAGATGTCCTTCCGGGCTGTGAGCAGGCAGGGTGTGCCTGCGTCCACACGCATGTGGCCTGTTCTAAACAGTCATCTGGCCCATCAGAGGGCTGAGGTCACAGCCCTGCGTACGGCACCCAGCGCAGGGCAGAAACCAGTCCGTTCAGGGATGATGACCCGTCAAAGAAGGTTTCTGGGTTCTGGGGTTCAGTCTCCAGGGCTTTCCATCTCCCACACGGCAGAAGCACTCAGTTTACAAAGTGAGTCCTTGGGGCGCCCCAGTGGCTCTGTCGGTTGGGCGTCCAACTTCGGCTCAGGTCATGATCTCACGGGTCACAAGTTCGAGCCCCGCGTCAGGCTCTGTGCTGACAGCTCGGAGCCTGGAGCTGCTTCGGATTCTGTGTGTGTGTTTCTCTCTCTGCCCCTCCCCTTCATGCCCTGTCTCTCTCTGTCTCTCAAAACGAATAAAAACATTAAAAAAAATTTAAAAACACAAAATAGTTTTTTATTTAATCTTACTCGCATACGCAGCGCACGCTCACGGACGACGTCCCAAGTGGAGGGTGCACATCTGCCGGCTCCCGGCCGCCCCTCCTCCGCACCGTCTGTAGTGCCCGCTGTGCACCGGGAGCCGTTCTCTCAGAAGGCGCTAGACGTGTGAAGCCTGGCGATCCCGAGTCCCCCCGCCGAAGGCTCTGCATTCGCCCGTTGGTGCCGCAGAGCTGACTGGGGGCCAGCGGGGCCTGGGAGCCGGGCCTGGGCTCCCCTCAGGCTGCCCCTCCTGGAAGGAGGGCGCTGGCCTGTGAGCTGCAGGGCACTGGTGCGCGGAGGCCAGGGCGGCTGCTCGGTGGCCGGGCCTGGAAAGTGCCCACAACGCAGGAAGCTCATGTTTTCCTAAACTTTCCAGAAAGAATCAGCCGTGCCTGCCAGAGGCTTCAGCTGCGTGAATTCACCTCCACTTCCTCGCACTGCGCCCTCCCGCCGGGGGCTTCTCCGGGCCCCCTGCCTTTTGTGGGGGCGACCTCGGCCCACACGTCCCTGGACCATGATCCTGCCGGCTTCGACCCTTGACAGAGCTCGGCCATCCCACCCTGGGGGGCAGCGCCCCCACCTGTAACTGCCCGAACCCGGTCGCACTCAAGTGGCTGGACAGCTCGAGCCTCTCCTGGCTTGGACGTGCGCCCAGTGTCCCTTGAGGGTGGCCGCCCGGGAGCCAATGACAGGTGTGGGAGGGGCCGGGCCCCGGACTCAGCCCACACTTGGACATTAGGATTTTGGTCTCATCTGTGGTGGTTCTGGGGGCAGACGGTGTGGAGGACACGCTGAGCTGTGCTCGTCCCACTCGGCCCCTCCTGCCTGAGCTCCCTGTGCCGGTGCCCCTGCACCTTAGACCACGGTGTGCACCGTATGGTCGTAGCGGCTCAAAAGTCCTAACACACAGGGCGGTCGGCTCAGGAGGGGGATCCGATACGTTAGAAATCGAGGACTCCAACTGGCACATATCGGAGCCAGATCGGTTGTGGATGAATTGTTCTCCCTCTTATTCTATAAGCTGCTCCCCGGCCCCCAACCAACAGACGCGCACACACCTCTCCCACTCAAAGCTCAGCTCCTGTTTTTGTTTTTGTTTTTTAATAATTTGTTTATTTTGGAGAGAGAGTGTGGGGGAAGGGCAGAGAAAAAGGGAGAGAGAATCCCAAGCAGGTTCTGCGCTGTCAGCACAGAGCCCAACTCAGGGCTTAAACCCATGAATCGTGAGACCATGACCTGAGCCAAAATCAAGAGGTGGACGATCAAGCGACTGAGCCCCCCAGACGCCCCTCAGCACCTGTGTTCTTTTTAAAAATTGTTAAAATGTTTGTTTTTAAGAGACAGAGAGACAGACAGCGCATGCGGGGGAGGGGCAGAGAGAGAGGAAGACACAGAATCCGAAGCAGGATCCAGGCTCCAAGCTGTTAGCACAGCGCCTGACGCGGGGCTCAAACCTACGGACCGTGAGATCATGACCTGAGCCGAAGTCGACGCTTAACCGACTGAGCCCCCCAGGTGCCCCTCAGCACCTGTTTCTAATGAACCTTTTTCTAATTGTGAATCTGATTTTAAGAATCCGGCGGGAGAATAGTCTTTTCTGAATTACAGATTATAAAATCGTCATCTGTTGGCCAATGTTGATCAGGAAGAGAATCACCTGCGCTAGAACGTATGAACGGAAACGGTACGTCAGGTTAGTGAGCTGAGAGGAACGTCTGACGCCTGTGGTGGGGACAGGCGTGTGCAGGGGGCCCGGCTGGGGCCACACTGCACGGTTGACAGGCCCGCGTACCTCTCTGCCAGAGCCCTCCCGGTGTCCAGTGTCGGGACGAGAACAGCCTCACGTAAGGGCAACAAATGGGGTGTCAGGTGGGTGACGGAGGGAGGAATTACGGAGAAGGACCAGGATGGTGAGTCACAGGGAAGGGGGGTGCACGGCGCCTCTGGAGGGTGGGGAGCTCCAGGCGTGGGACCCGTGGGCTTCCTGCCCG
Source organism: Cryptoprocta ferox (assembly GCA_028646485.1). Lineage (NCBI taxonomy): Eukaryota > Metazoa > Chordata > Mammalia > Carnivora > Eupleridae > Cryptoprocta > Cryptoprocta ferox. The sequence goes on along the minus strand of CM053565.1, from coordinate 53,808,086 downwards.
CCACGTGCTCTCCTTCACCACATGAACATACTGCGGTGAGGAGGCCATGTTTGGAGGAACACTGTTCTAGAATTTCAAATTACTGGCATGACGGGGTGCATGCGGGTCTATAACTTTTAATCTTCCTGTTTGTGATTAGAACTACGCTCTCGTTCCTCCTGCGCATTACTCTTGCCAGACGTTGGCTTGTCTTGTGGGTCTTTTCAAAAGACCAGCTCTCCGCCTGTCAGATCCAGAGTGAGTGTTCGCCAGGGGCGGGGAGACCTGATACCTCGCCCATTTATTAACTCCTTGTCCTTTCTTTGGTATTATTATTATTTTTAATTTTTGTTAACGTTTATTCATCCTTGAGAGACAGAGGCAGGTGCGAGCAGGGGAGGGGCAGAGAGAGAGGGAGACACAGAATCCGAAGCAGCTCCAGGCTCTGAGGGCTCAGCACAGAGCCCAATGCGGGGCTTGAACCCATGAACCGTGAGATCACGACCCGAGCCGAAGTTGGACGCCCAACCGATGGAGCCCCCCAGGCGCCCCTGCTGGTCCTTTCTTACTCCCGTCGTGGGGGTCCAGCGCTTAGCTGGTGTGCACGGTGCCTCTTTTTGTCTCGGGGTCGGTGTGAACGGACTGTTCTCAGCCCGCTGTGTGCAAACGCACAGTTCTATTTCTATCCCTGCTCAGACGCGCCTCTGACAGGCCTGTCCCTGCTTGGCAACAAGAAGACTAAATTTAACTCAGCTTCACCCGGTAAACAGTTCTGTCGGGCATTTTCCGCTAACATCGCCTGGTTTAAAGCTTCGAATTCCTCCGGTAAACACCGGCCCCTTCGGTGTGAGCCCCGCAGCCTGGATCTGGCCCCGGCTCGTCCCCAGGCCCCGGTAGCCAGCCGCAGGGGACAGGCCGTGGCAGCTCTCTGCCCCGGCACGCACCCCTGCGGTCATCTGTGTCGGTGGCTGGCTGCGGGTTGCAGGGTGGAGAGGTGGAGGCTTCCCACCAGGTTCCGGTGTCTCTCAGTGACACGGGCCGTGGCACATCTGATGGTCTTCGGGCGCCATCCTCCGTGGGCCTCCCGATTTGGGGACCCCACAGACGCACTGCCCGGCACCCTCCCATTCCTGTAGGAGGGGCACTCGCAGTCCCCCTTCTGCTGGGCAGAGTCGGGGCGGAGCGATGCGGCTCGTCCTCCAGGAACGCCTGTGGCCTCTCTGGGTCCCCAGGAACCTGGAGACTCTCGGTCCCGCCTCAGAGGACGGTGGGGGGAGGGGAGCCCCCCTGCCAAGCTGCCCTTCGCCCCAGCATGGACGTGCCCGCAGGTTCTGCCTCTCGACTGACTGCGGGGGGGAGGCGGCTCTGCCGACGCCGGGGAAGGGGGTGTCGTGGCTAATGGTGGGGGCTTCACACACACACACCCCGGCCATACACACAGTCTCCCTTGCTGTCTCTTGTCACACTCGACCATCCCTGGGAGGAAAAGCAAGTGGCACAGGGTGGGGTCACTGCCGGGACCGTCTTCCTCGTGGAATGTGAGTGCATTTCCTTTCCACGATTTCCGTCCTCCCACCGGCATCCGCGTCACCTCCGGGGCAGAGCCCTGGAAGCTTCGGGGGAAAGGCAGGGACGTCCTGGGGCAGCTGCCCGCCTCGAACCCTGTTCCTGTTCTGGTCCTCGGTGGGCAATTGCCCCGCGACCCAGTTGCCCGGGGCCGGGTCTGGGTGAGTGAGACAGAAGGAGCAGCCGTCCAGGATTACGGCGACCAAGGCCAGACTCGTGTTGTCTCACAAAAGCCTGGCGGGTGAGACTGTTGGCTCAACACAGAAATCCCACCTGAATCAGCAGAGAACCACACTGATGGGACGGCTTCAGACGACTAAGTTCTTGCACAGTCTGGGGGCCAGACGTCCGAAATTAGGGTGTCTCGGGGTCAACCCTGGGCAAGGATCCTGCGCATCTCCCCCAGCTCCTGGCAGCCCGGCCAGTCTTGGTGTCCCCAGGCTGACAGCTGCCTCTCTCCATCCTTGTCCCCATGTCACACGGCCTTCTTCCCGGTGCCTCTGCTCTCTCCTCCTGATAGGACTCTCTCTGGCTCGGGGCCCACCCCAACCAGGAGGATCTCCTTTACTAATCACGTCTGCAGAGACCCTATTTCCAAATAAGGTCTCACTCACAGGCTCCGGGCGGACGTCTTCGGGGGACACTCTCTAACCCAGTACGAGGTGGGAATTGGCACGTATGCCCTCTGCTGACGGGCAGGCTAGTGTAGTGTCTACACCCGGGAGCAGGTGTAATGTCTGCGGCTGCCTCACGTTTCCTAACCTGTGCCCTCCACCTGAGCCCGAAGCTCTACCACAGCTTCCCATGTTTCCGGGGCCAGATTGCGGTCTCACGGACCTTGTTAATCCTGCTAATCCTCCCCCAGCGGAGACTTCCAGAACTCTTCCCTCTGGATTGGTGCTTTGGGTCCCAGTCTGCAGTGGAACATCAGTCAGGGGCCCCTCACCCGCTTTCCAGACCCCTTTTCTAGGAGGCACGAGACTGTGGGACGGAAATGCCAGTAGCATTCTTCTTGCTCCGGCCGGGGTCCTGCGGTAGGTGCTCCGGGCTGGTAACGAGCGGCTTGCCCTGGCTGCCAGGGGGACGTTGGCGGTCCTGCACGCATCCGTCTGGATTTCAGCCGTGTCAGATGCACGTGCAGGCGGGCCCTCAGCTTCGAACACGACGCGTCCCCGATACCATGTCCAAAAGCCGAAGGGACGAAAGCAGACTTAACAGGTCTTTTTCTTCTTACGTTTTCTTACTAGGGTGAAATTCACACAACATAAATCGAACCGTTTTTAAACAGTTCAGTGGCAATTAGGGCACTCACGCTGGTGTGCGGCCAGCGCCTCTCTCTGCTTCCAGGACACTTTCATTACCCGGAAGTCACCCCGAGCTCATTAAGCAGAGGCTTCGTGTCCCGCTCCCCCCCCCCCTTCGGTAACCACCCGCTTTCTGTCCCTACGGATTCGCCTTTTCCGGATATCTTATGCCAGAAATGGAGTCCTGCAGTACGAGGCCTTTCGTGGCTGCCTTCGATCACTCGGCAGGGCGTTTACAGGGTCTGCTGGTATCATAGCCGGTGTCAGAGCCCCGTTCCTTGCTCTGGCCCACACGGTTCCGTGGTCCGCATAGACCACGGATCGCCGATCCATTCACTGCACGTCATGGACAGACGTTGGGTGGTCTTCACCTCTTGGCCGTTGTGACTGATGCTTGTACGAACATGCTTGTGCATGTATGTGTTTAAGTATCTGTTTTCAGTTCCCTTGGGCACGTGTTGAGGAGTGGGATTTCCGGGCCACGTGGCAATTTTATGTTTAGCTTTTTGAGGAGCCACCAAGCTGTGTTCCGCGGTGACTGCGCTATTCTATGTGCCCGCCAGCAAGGAGTGCACGAGGGCTCCAGTTTCTCCACATCGTCGCGAACACCTGCTATTCTCTGTCTTGACTCTGGTCCTTCTGTGAGGTGGTGTCGCGTTGTGCTCTCGGGGCTCTGGTTCCGTAAGCCCCTTACGCGGGGGTCTGATCTGTTGTGCGCGCTGTCGTGGGCGCGTGGTAATTACTGCTTTGGAGCCCCGGGCCTCCTTCCGCCCTGGTTGTGACAGAACAGACGTAGGTGTCTCCACCTTCAGTTTTCCCATAATCACGTCCCTTCACAACAGAGTGGTGAGCTTGGGAGACTCCCAGGAGCGACCCGCAAGGCACAGAGTCCTTACGAAAGACCAGACCAGGCAAAGGCTGGTGGCAGAAATGATACCTCCATCCACTCAAGGTTCCCCCCGATCCCTGAGCTCAAAGCGTGACCACGTTCTGGGTAAAAAAGAACCCATTTTTATTCTGAGGGCCCAGCCTGTCTTGTGTTTGCACTATTTTCGCCCATGCCGGTTCACCCGCCCCTGAAAACAACTCACGCACTTGAACGCACATCAGGACAAGTCTCCAGGTCCCGAGACGAATTTCAGCACCGTCTGCAAACCCCGCTCTCCTGGCCCATTTTTGTCTCATTTTGATTCTCAAGAGGCCCTGGGGCATTTGGTTTTCATCACTGACCCCTCTTCCAGGTGGAACAGCCCAACCAGCTCCCCACGGAGAGCGCACGGCCCGGCTGGCGTCCCTTCCCCGAGCCTCATTCCTGAGGCCTGGGAAGTTGGACGCTCCTCTGCATTGCGTGGTTTATGTCAAATGTCTGAGCACATTCGAAGCAGACAGGCAGCTTCGTCCATTGTGAGGCTCCAAGGCATAACCTGAATTATCAAGCTCTTTTTTTTAATTTTTTAATGTTTTTTATTTATTTTTGAGAGACAGAGAGAGAGCGCGCGAGCAGGGGAGGATCAGAGAGAGAGGGAGATACAGAATCCGAAGCAGGCTCCAGGCTCCGAGCTGTCAGCACAGAGCCCGACGCGGGGCTCGAACCCATGAACCGGGACATCACGACCTGAGCTGAAGCCGGACACTTAATCGACCGAGCCACCCAGGGGGCCCGAATTATCAAGCTCTTGAAGCTGTTTCCATAAATCGCTCAAAAGAGGCAAAAGCAGGTTCTCAAGCTCACAAAAAAAGGTTGGGGTGAAGACACGAGCCTCAGACACGCTCCACCAAGAGTAGGTGGGCCAAGTACAAAGAGGTGGTGTTTTGGGTCCTCGAAGCACGCCACACTGGCTCTTCCAGAGCTGCTGCCCGAGCCAGGCACGCAACTGATGTCCATCTGAAAGGTGCCCGCCTGGCAGTCCGCAACCTTGAAAGCCTTCTGATGGGGCAGACATTTCCCAGGGTTTCCCTGGCAAAGACGGAGGTACGGCACCAGATACTGAGGTCAGAGGGAAACGGTTATGCACTTGTGCATCAGAGCGACAAACCCAGGGTCAGTGTGTCAGATGGAAAAGTACCTCAATACCGTCCCCTAGCAGACTGGGTGGCTACCAGCACCCCTAAAAGCAGAGGAACGCTGTGGGGGCCTCACGCTGTGAGCTGTGCTCTAGGGTGAGGCTTTAGCTTCGTCAAGTTGGCTTAAAATTGAGGTTCCTCAAGGTCATTCAGCGATTCCAGGGCAGGAATCGGGCTTCCCAAATGCGAGCGCAATGCGCTGGGTGGTCCGATGCCACGTGCTTGGCGCCTCAGGATTGAACCAGGTGCCGGAGGCAGCAGGATCCTAGAGGCCATCCAGTTACTTTACTTTATAAATAGGGAAACCGAGGCATGGAGTAGTGGGGCGCCTCTCCCAAGGGCCCTGAGCTGCCCTGTGCGGGGCGGGCCCGAGGGCTCAGGGAACTGCTCCCGCCATGCCGGGCTGGTGCTGGGGTCTACAGCACCTGCTCCCCCACGTTGGAGCGGGGGTTTCGTCTCGAGAGGAAAAGGTCCCGGATTCCCTTGCCGCTGCTCTTGTGTCTGAGCATCTCTTCTCGCTGGGTTGTTGAGAAATGGCCTCATGTCCTGCTGCAGGACCCACGGCCCACATGGCGGTCCCGCTGTGCCGCTGGCATCAACGCTGGGCCCGGGAGAGACTCTCATGCCAGGTGCTGTGGGAGGACGGAAGGTTCGCTCCGGGTCCGCACATGCGACCGTGCTAGGCGGTCGAGGGTTGAGAAAATAGGAGGTTCAGCTTCTTGCTCCACAGTGGGGGAGCTCCTGTGTTCTGGTATTGACCTTGGCCCAAGTTCCTAACACACTGTGAATCAATCAGAGTTCAACTCGAGACACAGAACCGGGAGCGTGTGTGTGTGTGTGTGTGTGTGTGTCTAGATTTGTCCCAAGGAGTGGGCTCATGTGACCGTGGGGGTGACGAGGCAAGCCTGAAGTTGGAGGAAAGGTTCATAGGAAGGATGCGGGCCACAGGTGGAATTCTTTCTTCTGCAGGGAAACCTCAGCCCTGCTCTTCAGACTTTCAACTGATTGGACGAGGCCCACCCAGGTAGCCCAGCATAATCTCCTTATGAAAAGCCAGCTGATGATGGACTTCTGTCGCAGCCGTAAAATGCCTTCCCAGAAGCACCTAGGTTAGCGCTGGAACGGATACCTTGGGGACTGTCGCTTCATCTCACAGACACAGGAGGCTGACCCCTGCGCGCTCTGCCCCTACAGAATGAACTTGTCCTTGAAACAAAGGCCAGTCCCTGAAACTCGCGTTTGCTAAACCCCCTCAGAGTTGAGCCACAAAAACACCTGACCTCACCGTGTTGCCGCTGACGTGTGGACAAACAGGAATTTGGACCCAGTCCCTACACGCTCCGTTTGAACCCACAGTATCTCCTTTCAGTTTGCGAGCTCGGGAGGCCCTGACCCTCAGGGCTTGGCCAGCCGTGAGGCAGGACCAGGAAAGGAACCTGAACCTTCAAACCCGTGTAAGGGCGTGGCCTTGACTCCTGGGCGAGGGGTTGTTGCCTTTGGATGGGCCCTGGCTTCAGAGTGTAAGCTACGGAAAACCCAACCCACGCTTCTTTAAGCCTAAAGGACTGGGATTTTTTTTTCACAGAACCCAGAGCCCCCGGGGCAGATGGGGCTCAGGACACCTGGAACATTCTGGAATGCTGTCAGGACTGTCTCCGTTTTCACTCCTGCTCTGTTCACCTGCTCCACGGCCCCCCTCCTCCGGCACATGGTTCCTCTGGAGCCTCAGCTCCCGGGTTATGATTTCAGCCCCCCTGGGAGAGGGCTGCTCAGCTCTTTCCAAACCCCCAAGTTCAAGACTCTGGGGCAGTAGCTTGGCCAGCCGTGACCATGAAGCCATGGGGGTGGTGGAGAGACGTCCTGCCCGGAAAGGGCAGGGGTGGTGTGGCCGGCAGACTGGGTGGCCACCCTGCGCCCTTCCCAGTGGACAGTGTGGTGATCGTCCCCCGGTCCCCCAGGCGAGTGGACTTGGGGGTGGGGCCGGATGGTTGCACGCCCAGCCCTGCCTGCCTGCTTGTCTGCTCACTGGTACTTCTGCACGCAGCAGCCCACGCTCGGGTCTTCCTTGATTTAAACTTGTATCTTAGAAATGGACTTTTCCTGGGGCACCTGGGTGGCTCGTTCGGTTAAGCGTCCGACTCTTGATTCAGCTCAGGTCAGGATCTCACAGTTCGTGAGACTGAGCCTGGAACTGGACTCCGTGATGGCAGTGCAGAGCCTGCTTGGGTTTCTCTCTCCCTCCCTCTCTCTGTCTCTCCCCCGGCTCATGCTCTGTCTCTGTCTCTCTCTCTCTCTCAAAATAAATAAACTTTAAAAAATGTACTTTTCCTCTGTCCCAAGTCTTTAGACCTCTTTCTTTGCCAGCCTAGTGCTTCGCAAACTGCCTATGGCAAAGGACCTGTTTTTTTGTTTTGTTTTGCCTTCAATTTCCAATCTGTCATAGGACTAATAATTTTGTAAAATACAATGATGTAAACTATCGGAAAAGCGACCCTGCACCTGCGTGCCTTGGGAAGGTCAAGGTGTTCGCAGAGTTGGTGGGCGCTAGCTCCGGGTCCTGTGCTCAGTGTGGGCCCAGGACAATCGGGTCTCAGCCCGCTCCTGAGCATGGCCCCTGAAGGCCAGATGATTAACCCATGAGTCCGGCGAATCTTCCGGAATACTTACCAGGCACTGTGTCAGCTCATGCAACTCCACATCTAATGTAGGCAGACAGGCAGTAAATAAACGTAACCAATGAGTACACAAAGCAGTTCGTCGGAAGGTGATGCGTTCTGCGGGAACAGTGAGGCGGGGAGGGATGAGGGAGTTGAGCTGGTTGGGGCTCCCCTTGGGTGGGGGGATTGCAGTTTTAAACAGGGGAGTCTGGCTGCCAAGTCATGAAGCAAACCAACCGTAGAAGGCTGTGCGTGGCTGTCCTCAGCAGTGGACACATCTGGGTTTCAACAGGGACATTCTCACGATCAAAGGAACAGGTGGAGAGGAGGAGAATCGAGCCCCTGTTGACACATGCTGACTTTGGGACCTTCGAGACCTGCGAAACCTCTCTGCGTGTGCAGAGGAAGCACGTGGGCAGGCCTGCAGGAAGATAGCAGCCGAGGGACCGGGGCAAGAACAGCAGATGACCGAAAAGGCAGCCGCGAAGACACCGGTCCTCACCACCCGCCGCGCTCAAGAGGAGGAAGGAGGACCCGCCTACCCAGCGGGAGCTGGCGCGGAAGGAGGCAGGCGAGTCCCAGAGGACCCGGAAGTCTTCGGTCTTGGTGCAGAAAAGAAAAAAAGAACAGAATTAAGGAATGTGCCCAGAAGGCTCCAAATAGCATCAAGGACGTCTAAGAGCTGCTTTGAAATTAGAGATTTTGCAGCACATTTTCGCTGTCAGGGCAAAAAAATAATTCCACGACAAAATGTGAGTTTATTGTTTCGTTCGGCAAAACGTAAAGTGGAGACAGGGGATACTAGGTAAGGCCCCATTATCTGCACCAGGCCTGTTCCGGAAGCCCTACAAATATCCACCCTTCACCCTCACGGCTTCCCTGCGATGGGGGCGCTTTTATTATCCCCCGCTTCAAAATGTCGTGTCGAGAGGCTGGATGCCTAGGTTACTGCCAACCCTGGTGATTTGCCTCCACGTCTGGGCTCCTCCCCACTCCGCCATCCCGCCTCTCAGAAGCCCCCAGAGCCCCTCCCAGTACCGTTACACCCCTACCCGGGAAGGTCCAGCTCGGCCTCTCAGAGATGGAGGGTCCGAGACAGCCCCACCGCCCAGGCTGGGCTCCTGAAGCCGGGGGAGGGGGGACGAAGCTGAACTATGTAGAAAGCCTCCCGCCGGTTTTCCCAAGGCAGCCTGGGACCAAACCGTGAGGATGGACCCCCCCCGACCGCCGAGTTCTCTTGACCGAAGAAGGGGAGCCAGTGGATTCCCAGAACCATAGGAGGAGGTAAGTCCCTGTCCTGTCCGAGGTTGGCCCTGCTCCCCGGCCGCCCCGTCTGTTTTCCTGGTTGGTCCTGAGTTGAAAGCAAGGGAGGATGAGGGAAGCTGGCGGTCACGGACGCGTGCTGGCCGTTCTGCCCAGTTGCTGCCAGGGTGGGGGTTCTGTTGTCATAGGCGGTCTGGCTACTGGCCGTTTTGTACGTTCGGCAGCTCGCGCTAACTGGGAAAGCTGGCTCCCCCGAATTCCGCAGCGTCCTGGCGGGCGGCGTGCCCGGGGCCGTGAGGGTCCGCCGTGCCGCTGGAGATGGACTGGCAGGCCCAGGTGCCGGGAGGCTTTGCGCCCTGGTGTGGGACAGACGGTCGTGTGGTGGCCATTCCCAAGTGGCCTCTCTACGGGGACCAAACTGAGCCCCAGAAGCCCCCTCCCCCAGCCGCCCACGCTTGTCCCACCATTTTACTCTGAAAAGCTTGGGGTTGGGGTTCAGGGGAAGGAGACCCACTTAGCTTGCCTCGTTCTGGTAAATCAGATCAGTCTCTCCGGTGCGGCGTTGTAATTAAAAGTAAGAAATGGGGAGCACCTGGGTCGCTCCGTCAGTTAAGGGTCTGACTCTGGCTCGGGTCATGATCTCATGATTCTTAGGTTCGAGCCCCATGTCGGGCTCTGCACTGACTGGAAGTGTGGAGCCTGCTTGGGATTCTCTCTCTCTGCCCCTCCCTCGCTTGTGCTCTCGCTCTTGCAAGATAAATAAATAAACTATATATTAAAAAAAAGTAAGAAATGCCCCACTGGGGTTAGGTCTCGCGCATCCAATGGAGCAAAGGGGACTTGTTTGATGTACAAGCCTCCATACCTTCCAAGCATCCTGTGATGGGTAATTTTCTGTGTCCGCTTGACTGGGCCAAGGGATGCCCGGGTAGCTGGTAAGCTATTCCTGGGTGTGTCTGTGAGGGTGTTTCCTGAAGAGATTAGCATTTATATCCAGTAAAGCAGACCCAAGTGGGCATCAGCCAACCCGCTGATGGCCTGCATGGAACAAAATGGCGGAAGAAAGGCTAAGTCGGTCCCTCCGCTTGAGCTGGGACCTCGATCTTCTCCATCTCCTCCTGCCCTTGGACGTGGGCGCTCAGGCCTTTGGTCTGGACTGAACCACACCCCCGGCTCTCCCGCGCGACCAGCTTGCACACGGCACGCCATGGAGCCTCTCAGCCTCCCTCATCACACGGGCCCGCCCCTCATGAAACATCTCTTTCTGGTCATCTCTGTACAGATCCTGTTGGTTCTGTTTCTCTGGACTAATGTTCATCCCTAACGTCTATTCTAAATCTATTCTCGGCTTTGTCAAAACCCTTCGTGGACCCCGTTTTCAGGTGCCTTTGGGGTTCACACGTCCCTTACCTCTACCATCTGCTGAGTTGAAGGAGGTTTGGAGTTTTCTTTTCTTCTCTGCCTTAAAGCTCTCTCCTCCCAGCAGGGCCGGGACTGGGCTGGGGCCGGCGCAGCACTCCGCTTGGGCACGAAGTTAGGGGCGGGGCCAGGGTCAGTATTGCCAATTCTTCCTTTTGCCCCTGGTTTCCTACGACTCGGCACAGCACTGTTACTAATCCTGCCTTTATTTAGAGGTTATCATGAATTAGGGGCGCCTGGGGGGCTCAGTCGATTAAGCGTTCGGCTTCGGCTCAGGTCATGATCTCGCGGTTTGTGAGTTCGAGCCCCGCATTGGGCTCCGTGCTGACAGCTCAGAGCCTGGAGCCTGCTTCGGATTCTGTGTGTGTGTCTCTCTCTCCCCCTCCCCTGCTCACACTCGCTCGCTCGCTCTCTCTCTCTCAAAAATAAACATTAAAACAATTTTTTAAAAGGTAATCATGAATTATTTGCATGCACTTTGATTTTCTTCAAATACTGCATTGAAGTGTTGTTCATCTTGATCACAGAGTTTTGGGGCCTCCCCTTGAATTCTGCCCCCGCGGAGCGTGCCTCCCCCTCCCTGCTGCCAAGCCTGGGGCTCGGGGCCCGGTGAGAAAGCCCTGCAGGTTTTAATGGATTTCTATGTTTCAGTTGCGGTTTCTGCTTCTCCTTGATAATTAATAATTCATTCATTTCGCACATGTTTCTTGAGCCAACTCTGTTCCAAGGATGTGCCAGGCGCTGGGGATTCTAGAGGCAGCAAAACACCCCGGACTCTGTCCTCGCGAGCCCCTCTCCTCGCTGGGCCTCAGGCCCTGCACCTCTGCAGACGCCAGCCGGCGCTTTCCCTGGTCCGGGTGGAGGAGGAGGGCTCGGGAGAGCATCCCTGGCGGGGCAGCGCACCCCCTCCCCCCTGTTGTGCAGGGTGAGCCGAGCCGCTGCCTTCTGGCCCTTCTGGGACTGGACAGGCGCAGGCTTCCCCAGGCTGGGGACGGGTCCTCCCTCCCGGCGCCTCTGTGATGGAGGGGACAGTCACAATGAGCCTGCAGGACACATGCGTGAGGGCGTGCAGGCAGAAGGAGAGCTGGGCCCTGGCAGGAGCCCCCCGCCCCCCATTTCTCCTCCAGCAGCAGGCACATTCTTGCGCTGGTGTAAACACTTTGAGCTCTGGAAACAAGGCCCAACGGGACCGGGACCTCACAAGAGGCAGGACCGCCCCCCCTGCACCGTGCTCCTCTCGGGCAAACGAGTGAGTGCAGCGATGAAACACACCCCCCCCTGCAAACTGGAGGGGCGTCTCCTTTGCAAGTGCGGAGAATACACCGTGTCAGATCTGCCCTGCACCTCCCGGTGGAAATTTCCGTTTGCCTTGTGGGGGAGGCCGTTAGGGGCTTGCAGTCCTGAGCTCACAGTCGCCCCTTCTGTTCCTTCCCAGGAGTCGGAAAGGGGGTGGGGGGACGTCTCTCCACACAAAGCGCTTAGCAGCCTGGGGATCCCGCCTGACCTGCGCCACTGCGTCTTCCTCGCTGAGCCCCCCACTCACGGACGCTGCGCGTGACCGTGGCAGGTGCCTGGGCTGTCCCGGCTACTTTTCAGGGTTAGACATGCCTCGTTTGGGGGGATTAAGAGGCGCAAAGGTCTCAACTGTGACCTGGATTTCCCTTCCACTGAAACCCTCCCCGGCCTTGCTCCCTTCCCCCTCTCCCTGCACCCCTGCTCTCAGCGCTGGCCTGGTGCCTGCTGGGAGGGGGGCTGGTGCGGGCGCTGATACTGCTGGATTCAGACACACCCTCTTGCCGTTTGTTTTCCAAGCGTCCCTCTTCCCTCTTTAACTGCTTTCTTCCAGAACGAGTATCTCTTCTGATCCCATTTTGTCTCCACGATGGCCTTACTGGCCGCCACGGACCGAATATGTTCCTTTGGAATTCGTGGTGCCCCCGTGGCGGTCCTCGGAGGGGAGCCTTGGGCGGCGGCGGCCCCCACGTTGGGACCCAGGTCCTTGGAGGAGGAGACTCCAGACCTTTCCCTCGCTGCCTCCCTCTCTCTCTGCCATGTGACTGAGCGCAGGCTGGGAGGACACCTTGGTCGTGGATGTTACAGTAGCCGGAGCTGAGTGAGACAGTGGCTTGTCTTCTGTTTGGTTTTCCAGTGGTCGCTCTAAAATTCACCCTAGGGGCGCCTGGGTGGCTCAGTCGGTTAAGCATCTGACTTCGGCTCAGGTCACGATCTCACGGTCCGTGGGTTCGAGCCCTGCATCGGGCTCTGTGCCGACAGCTTAGAGCCCGGAGCTGCTTCGGATTCTGTGTCTCCCTCTCTCTCTCTGCCCCTCCCCCGCTCATACTCTGTCTCTCTCTCTCGCTTGTGCCCAAAAATAAATGTTAAAATTCACTCTAAGTGTATTAGCTACTTGGCTTTAATAGCTGTTGCAGGTAACTGTGCAAAAATCCACGGGGCCGTAGGGACATCTGTCATCCGCTTGGAAATACTCCGTCGGCGGGGGGTTTGGAGGCTTAACCCCAGAAGTCACTGCGCATTTGCGCTCCCGGGTGGAAGGCAGCGTCCGGCTGGTGCGGAGAGGCCCTGCTGTCACAGCGCCGGCCACGGCTGGCATGTTGCCAGGCCCCATCTTCAAGGGCGTCGAAAATAGTTCTTGGGTTTTTTTAATTGTCCCAGTTGGAAACCCAAGGAGCAGAAAGACACGCGAGTTGCTGTGATTTAGAGACTCCCCACCCTTGCGTGGATCCGGCGGGAGACTCTATCTGCACCTCCTCTGGGGGGGGTGGGGGAGTCCCCCAATTTACAGGGGGCCCGGCTGGTGTGGGAGGTCCCAGACACTTCTGAAGCAATGGTTCCGAGCCCCCTGGCGGCCCTGACGGTGTCCTGAACTCGGGAAGAAAAGACACAACTGGTGGATATCGCCCTTCCGTCTTTCTCGAGCCCAGGGGTCAGCGACACGGGCTCCGGGCCACACCCAGCCCTCGGCCCGTATTCCTAAGGGATGTTCGATGGGAGCACAGCCACACCCGTTCATCCCCGCGCTGTCTGTGGCAGAGGTGACCACTTGTGACACGGCCCACGGGCTCTCAGAGCCTAAACTGGTTACCATCTGGTCCTGCACAAAGGTTGGAACTCCGAGGGCCCCTAGGCCCCCGGGACCCTGGAAAGATGGGAGAGGCCGGTGCTGAAGGGTTTGCATCTCAGAGAACTCGGCCTTGGCGGAACCCTTTCCGGAGCCGCCCCCCAGCTCCCTCCAGTCAGCCCTGTCTCTGATTCTGCCTACTCCTAACACTCATATAAATGGACTCCGACAGTGTGTGGCTGCGGCTTTTTAAAAATATCTTGTGTTAAAAGATTTCGCTTCCCAATTAACAACTAGGCAAAGGATCTAAACAGACACCTCCTCAAAGAGGAGCACAGATGAGACGCAAGCGTATGAAGAGAGACTGACTCCATCTCCTATAATTCTCCAGCGAGAGAAGGCAAATTAACGCCACCACCGGAGGCCGCTGCTCACCTAACCCAACAGCCAAGACCCAGAGTGGGGACCCCCCCCCCCGGAGCACGGACGCCCTGGAGCAGGGACGCCCCGGAGCAGGGACACCCTAGAGCGCGGACGCACCGGAGCAGGGACCCCCCAGAGCAGGGACACCCCGGAGCAGGGACGCCCCGGGAGCGGGGACGCCCTGGAGCACGGACACCCCGGAGCGGGGACTCCCCAGAGCAGGGACACCCCAGAGTGCGGACGCCCCAGAGCAGGGACACCCAGGAGCAGGGACGCCCCAGAGCAGGGACACCCGGGAGCAGGGACACCCCGGAGCAGGGACGCCCCGGAGCAGGGACACCCCAGAGGACGGACACCCCGGAGCAGGGACACCCCGGAGCGCGGACAGTCCAGAGAGCAGACACCCTGGCCCTAGCGAGGATGTGCAGCCCCCAGAGCTTGCTGCCCGCTCGCCGTGCAGCTGCTGCAGATGACTGCTTCCTCACAAAACCAACCACACTGTCCCCCGTCCCTGAACGATCCCGTAGTCACACTCCTTGGTATTCACCCAAAGGAGTGGAAGAGTTACTTCCACACAAAAATCCGCACACGGATGTTTCTAGCAGCTTTATTCATAGTCACTAAAACTTGGAAGCCACCAAGGTGCCCTTCAGTAAGTGACAGATAAAGATACTGAGGTCCATCCAGACAATGGAATATTCAGTGGTTAAGAGAGAGAGAGCGAGCAAGAGAGAAAGCTCTAGCAAGTCCCTCAAAGACATGGAGGAATCTTAAATGCAGGTCACTGAGTGAAAGAAGCCAGTCTGAAAAGGCTACAGACTGTGTGACTTCAACTGTAGGACATTCCGGAAAAGGCAGGACCCTGGAGACAGAGGACCAGCAGCCGCCAGGGGTAGGGGGTGGTGGGGGAGGGATGAACCGAAGCACAGAGGCTTAGGGCAATGAAGCCCTCCGCCTGTCACTAAAATGGTGGCTCTGTGTCATCACCATCCATTTGTCCAAACCCATAGAATGTATCACTCCACGAGCAACCCTGTGGTGAACTGTGGACTTCTGTTATAAAAAAAAAAATAACCTATCAGTATTGGCTCTTCAGTCTTAACATACATTCCACACAAATGCAAGATGTTACTGGCGTGGGGAACAAAGGCAAAAAGAAAAGTAGCTAAAACTCGATTTCCTTATAACCTGCAGCCCATTGACAAATACGGTAAAACCTTAGTTCATGAGCATAATTCTTTCCGGAAACACGCTTGTAACCCAAAGCACCCGTACATCGAAGCGAATTTCCCCATAAGAAATACTGGAAACTGAGGTGATTCATTCCACAACCCAAAACTATTCGTATAAAAATGATAACAATACTGTAATACAAACTAATATAGAAAATACAAGATATAAAGAAAAATAAATTAACCTGCACTTACCTTTGAAAGCCTTCATGGCTGGTGTGAGACGAGAGAAAGGGGAGATACCGTATAGGACTTTCACTATCACTAAGGGAACCACTGCTCTCTGTTGGTTCACTGGAACCTTCTTCTGCAGGGCGGCCATTGTATATGCTCGCACGGATGTTGAGTCAGTACAGTATCAATAAACTCTTGTCATAGAATGTATTTAATGGCCATAAAGCAGCAGAGGACAGGGTCTATGTCTGCAGGCAGCCTGACCTAGAAGGAAGCCAAGCCTTCCTAGGCTCACTCTTGTCTGGAAACGCAAAGATCTGTCCGTTGGTGCTTTGAAGTGACCAAAATACACTAGCGCCAGTTGTGGGCACCAACGTTCTGAAAAATCACTGATTCCTGCCAAACACCGTGGCCTGAGACCAGGCATCCAAGCATGGAAGACGATCCCCCACAATCCCCCAATGAGAAAGAGACAGAGAGAGAGAGCGAGCGCAAACCATTGGCTCAGTGGTGATCATGTAACATTTGGCGTCACCTACTACTCATATTGCAAGACATCGCCCGTTTATCAAGTCAAAATTTATTAGAAACGTTTGCTCGTCTTGCGGAACACTCGTGGAACAAGTTACTCGCAATCCAAGGTTTTACTGTCCTTGAGATGTGGATTATAACGTCTGTCCAGGAACTCCCACCTGTCTTAACGTTAAAGTTCTGCTAGAAGGAAAAACTACCTTAGCTTGACAATAGGCAGGCCTTCAAGATCTTCTGAGTCTTATTTAAAACTTTTAATGTTTGTTCTTGAGATAGAGAAAGACAGAGCATGAGCAGGGGAGGGGCAGAGAGAGAGGGAGACACAGCATCCGAAGCAGCTCCAGGCTCCGAGCTGTCAGCACAGAGCCCGACACGGGGCTCGAACCCACGAGCCGTGGGATCATGACCTGAGCCGAAGCTGGACGCTCAACCGACTGAGCTACCCAGGTGCCCTGAGTCTTCTTTAACATCTGAAAATCCTTTTGGAAACTTTCCCTTGTCTTTACCTCCCCCAACTCCAAAGTATATAATCAATTGCCCCTCACGACCCCAGTGCAGTTCTTCCTGCCCACAGGTCCTGTCCCCGTGCTTTAATAAAACCACCTTTTTGCACCGAAGATGTCTCAAGAATTCTTTCTTGGCCGTGGGTTCCAAACCCCCACCACTCCAAATCACATCATTACTAATAGGGGAACTGGGGGGATGGAGAGGGGTGGGGACTGAGGAGGTAGGAGGCATCTCAGAACTCTATTTTATACTCAAATTTTCTGTAAAGCTAAAACTACTTTAAAAAAAATAGTCTATTCATTTAAAACACAAAAGAATCTCTTTTGACCATGTGTTAAAAATGGATTTGTTTTCCCAGTTTTATTCAAAAACACGTGTAACTGCCCTTCGAACTTGATAAAACTCTAATCCAGAGCCTAGGATCTCGCTAAATAGCCTACATAGCTTGGGGAGGCTGCCTCCAGGTCAAGATGGTTTTTCTGTGATCTGATCCTCGTCTGGAGCTGGGCTGCCCCTAGTCTAATCGAGCCTAGAGTCACCTGGGGTTGGGATCACACCCCGCCAGGTGGGGTTGGAGAGGCTTCCTCCCCACCAGATCCCCTGAGGCGCTCTGGTCAGAGGACCACCCAAGACTATAAAATAAAGCTTTGCAATGCAAACGATGCCTTGAGGGGTAAACCAGCAGCATTTGGTGAATCGGAAAATCGGATTCCAAACCTGGCTGGCTAATTACAAGATGGGTGGTCCTGAGCAAGTTCCCCACCTCTCCGAGAACCACTGGGAATTCTTCTGGATTCCGGGAAGGTTCCCGGGGAAACAGCCAGCCTGGTCACTTCCAGTGCAGTCATTACGGCACTGGCAACAATGAGAGGGCCACCAGTTAGCACCACGGTGTCCCCAGCTCTCCTGGGTTTTGTTCTGAAAGTCTCAGGTCCTGGGCAGTCCCTTGGCCCCAGGCACACTGGGACAGCAGGTCACCCTGAATTATTAGTTGCTTTTGTGCTAGCAAAGAAGACACAGAAGACAAAGGACCCCTGAGATGCTAGTTACGGGGATGGAGGCCAGACTGAGGGAGGAGGCCTTGGGGGCTAAATCCCTCAGCTGCCCAGGGTGACTGATGAGGGGAGTCAGGAACGGCGTCCTGCAAGAATGCAGGATCCTCCCCAAAGACTGGACAGTCTCCCCCCACCCCCAACACCGGAAGAGTCCAGGGGACGCAGAGATAAGCCCTGTCACATTGGAACAAATGTCCTTGGGGTAGATTTAGAGACAGACAGGCTTGAGTCAAACCACAGGCAGGAAATCTCATTGCCAGACCTCCTTCAAAGGCTGCTTTCCTGACTCTTTACATTCAAAGCACATTTAATTTTGCAAACAAAGCGGAGAAGTCCTTCCCCCAGCGGCCCGGCCCCTGGGGCCATGTGCGTCTCTCTCCCTCCCCGCAAGTTCAGAGTTGAACTTGAGCCATCAGGTGGAGCGGGGCTGGGGGGGGGGGGCTCATGGTGCTTTAATGGGGGAAAGCCTGGAGTCTCACAGCCTTGCTCTGACTCTCGGGGGCTACTCAGGGCACTTGAAGGTCACCTTAGAGGTATTTGTTTTCCTGCATCAGATCTTATAAACTAAGTCATTGAAGAGGAAATTATTCTATAACGCAGTACAGCTTTTTAAAAACACAGTCCAAAGACAAGGGGGCTTGGTCCTCTTAAGGAAGCAATGTTTGGTATTTCTCGGTCTCCGTAGACGCTGAGCTGGAGGGACCGTGGGTTTCTCGAAGCCCGGCCTGTCCCCCGGCCTCCCAAGCACTGACGGGATGGACGAGCAGCGGGCACAGAAGGAAGAGTCAGAAGACGGGCGGAGAGGTGGGGCCCAGCACAGCCCCTCCTGAAGGCCTTCAGGGCACGTCCAAGGTCTGCCCTGTTGGGGAGACAGTCAATGACGAATCAACTCCAAGGGCTTTGGCAGACTCTGCGTCCCTCAGATGGGGTTCCGGGGCGCACCTTGCTGCGTGTGCTGGGACGCGTTTGTCTCTGAGTCGAATCTGCCCAGATTGCTTGTTCGCTCCATCTGTGACCGGCCGCAATGGGGCAAGGGCAGCGAGACTCATCTCTGAGGGGCATCGAAGCCTCCCCGAGCAGCGACTCCCCCCTCAGACCTCCCAGGGGAGCTTTTGAAACCTGGACGTATGGCCTCAATCCCTTGGGCGGTGGGACCAAGCGCCCTTAGTTTCAGAAGCTTCCCAGGTGATTCCACTGCGCGGCCACCAGAGAACCATTGCGTTAAGTGACACCCGGTGGGCTTGTTGAAGGGAAGGCAGGCTTTGAGGGGTGGGTTCTCCTGGAGCCCGAATGGCCACAAAGCAAGGAAACACAGGGGGTCCCCGTAGCTACTGGCTACTTCCAATGAAGGTACTCCAAACAGAGACCAAAATTGTACTCTAAACCAGCGGTTCTCAAGCTCTGCGGAGCCCGAGAATCTCCCAGGTGAGCTGCGGACTGCGGGGCCCCACCGCCAGCTTCCCCGCTGAGAACCTGCAGCCCTACTGGCTCCCAGGTGCTGCTGGTCCAGGGACCTCACACCTCACTCCGCTCCAAGCAGAAATAAAGCCCCAGGCTCCGAGCCGGGCTGAGCCCAGGGCCAGCCTGTGAAAGAGGAGGCTGCGTCACCCACAGCCAGTTTCGAGAACACAGGGGCCTGGCGGGAGCACCACGCAGGGGTCCCGGTGTGGACGGGGAGGCGTGGGGTAAGTGGCTGACATTAAGCTTTGACGCCGAGGCATCAGCTGTAAGCTGCCCATCTTTTTTTTAATTTTTTTTTCTATGTCTTTATTTTGAGAGAGAGAGAGGCAGAGCCAAGTGGGGGAGGGGCAGAGAGAGAGGGAGACACAGAATGCGAAGCAGCTCCAGGCTCAGAGCTGTCAGCACAGAGCCCGACACGGGGCTCGAACCCATGAACCGTGAGATCATGACCTGAGCCGAAGTCGGACGCTTAACCGACTGAGCCCCCCAGGTGCCCCTAAGCCGTCTGTCTGGAAGGAGCACCTTGCCTGCTGGGTCACAGGCCGTCAGCAAAACGGCCAGATGGGGAACTAGGCCCCCCACTTGGAGTCCCCCGTTCAGAAGACCTGGCTCTGCTCTCCTGAACCCTAATTCCACTCTTCTGCGTCAAGTTACCTAAGAGTGACCCCCCCAAAACCCAGACACCCCACCTTTGGACCCTAATAAAGGGAGAGCTCGGGGTCCACATTCTCTCTCTCTCTCTCTCTCATCCCCTGTGACCTTGCTGTGTGGCCCTGGGCATGCCCTGTACCCTCTAGGACTTGTGAGTGATAAATCTTGTCCCTCAGAGTTCCCTATGGTTTTGTTAAAGTCCTCCCCGAGCCACGGGGGAGGGAACCCCTCTGTCTGCAGCCCCGAGGATCAACCTCTGTTCCCCCAAACTCAGAACCCCTCACGAGGCTGAGGCCTGAAGCTCTCTTCTCGCCCAGGCTGTGGACAGGCTGCCTCTCGGTGTTGGGGCCCAGGTTCTAGGTCTGCCCAAGCCAGTCTTAGGGAAGACTCCTGCTCCATCACGCCCCTCCCCCCACCCGCCATGGATGTCTGATAAAGTTCCTGGGCCCCCAACCTCCGGTGTCTAAGTCCTCAGCTGCCTCCAGCATGAATCCCTGGCCCACCCCTCCCGTGTCTCCCGTTGGTCATTCCCACCCACGGACCCCTCGCTGCTCGGGGCAGAAAATGCCCAGCTGTCTCTGCTGTGTTTGGAGTTGGGTCTGGTACTTTCTTCGATCACCGTAGCCTTGAAGAGTCCGTCTCTCTCGGCTCGGACTGCAGTCGGCTCCATTCCTCTGGGGCCAGCCTGTGTGAGGCAGGTCTGTCCCCCCACCTGTTTCCGTAGGGACCACCGTGCTCCCCCCGGGATGGGCAGGGGCAGGTTTCGCTGCAAGGTGCTCCCACCGGGCTGCCCAGTTCCCAGCCTGGACAGCTTGGAATCCACACACTTCCTTCCACGCCTGTTGGGGCCTCCGGGCTTGCTGTCCCCAGGGCCCAAACTAGGACAGGCCCCCAGGCCTCCGCGGTGCCTACGCTTGGGGCGACCTTGAAGGCCGGAGATGTCTCTCTCTGGCCACGCTGCCCTCGTCACCAAGGGAGAGGCCCCTGCAGGGCCAGCCTGGCAGGCCGCATTCGGCCCTCCCTTTCTGCCCAGTGCCGGGTGAGGACGTGCCGGGGCAGGAGGACAAAGCCCGACTGTCCTCCCTTCCCCCTCTGCCGGGAACGCAGCATGAGGACGTGTGTCAGGGCCGGAGCAGACAGAGGGAGGCTGTCAGGCGGGGAGGGCTGACGAGAGCCAGATGGCTGGCCTCCTGCTGTCCGCAAGCGTCCCCAGCAGGAGAAAATTGTCCTGCAATTGTGTTTAATGACGGGTCACGTCTGCTGTGAAACTGTTGGTGCAGCCGGGAGGAAGGGGTCCCTGGGGACGGTAAGTGGAGGGTGAGCTTTCTCGGCTGGTCCGTGACTGTCAGCAAAGAAAGCCAGTGGCTGATGTGCCCTGCTGGGGGCCCCCGCTTATGGAGGGTCACCGCCAGCCACCCGTCGCTCTGCCCCCAGGGCGTCTCCCGGTCCGGAAGCTCCACACGCTGCCCTGGCCGTTTCCAAAGGGCCTGCTGTTGGCTGGTGAGTTCGCATCGAAAGCGGGTTGTGCCCCCTAGAAAGTGGGTCCTCCTCTGTCTCCTTGGCTCAGGCGGGACCTCGGGAGTGACCCGCCAGGAAGCTCCATGCCACTCCCGGTGTCTCCCTCGAATCAGGCACAGCACGCACCCTGGAGCCCTAGGGCTGTGGTTTGAGTCCCTGCACGTCCACGCTTTCAGTAGGCCACGTTCGATCCTTTGTGTGTCACGGACACTCAGACCCTGGACCCCTTAAACCTGCATCTAGCGTTTCAAACAAGGGATGGGCTGCGAGGAAAGAAGGGCTCCACCGTCTTTCCAACACATCTGGGGGAACACCGGGTTGGATGCGGTTGAACAGACCTCCCAGCAGCAGGACTTCTCAGGGCCTTTGTTCCTTCAGTAGTATTTATGGAAGGCCTGCGGTGGCCCAGGCACCGTGCCCCGTGCTGGGGTGGCAGTGCTCGTCCAGAGGGCTGGGCACTAGGAACTTTCTGTCTGGATGAATTTGACGGCTCTGGGCACCGCACACAAGTTCATTCCCCGACAACCAGTGATGTAAACGCCTGATTCTGTGCTTATTGGCCGTTTGTATGTCTGTCTTGGAGAAAAGTCTGTCCTTTGCCCATTTCTTCTTAAGCTTTTTATTTAAAAAGTTTTTAACATTTATTCATTTTTGAGAGACAAGTGGGGGAGGGGCAGAGAGAGAGAGGGAGACACAGAATAAGAAGGAGGCTCCAGGCTCCGAGCTGTCAGCACAGAGCCCGACGCGGGGCTTGAAATCATAAACCATGAGATCATGACCTGAGCCAAAGTCAGACACTTGACTGAGCCACCCAGGCGCCCCTTAAGCTTTTTATTTTAAAGTTTATTTATTTTGAGAGTGGCGGGGGTGGGGGGAGAGAGAAGTGGAAGGGCAGAGAGAGGGGGAGAGAGAGAATCCCAAGCGGGCTCCCACTGTCAGCACAGAGCCCGACATGGGGCTCGAACCCTCAAACCGTGAGATCATGACCTGAGCCAAAATCTAGAGCCACACGCTCAACTGATCGAGCCACCCAGGTGCCCCCTTTACCCATTTCTAATTATGTTGTTTGCATTTTTATTATTGTTACCAGTTATATATGTATTCTGAACACAAGTCCCTTATCAGATGGAAGGTGTGAAAATACTTTTTCCCATTCTGTGGGTTTTCTTCTCTCTTTATAGTGTCCTTTGAAGCACAAAAAATCTTAATTTTGATGATGCCCCATTTATCCATCGTTTTCTTTGATCTCATGCTTTTGGTGCCCTATGTAAGAAACCATTGCTTCTTGCAAGTTTATGGAGCTCTACTCCATTTTATTCTAAGTTTTTATAGTTGGAACTCTTACATTCAGGTCTTTGATCCATTGTTAGTCAGTGTTTGTAGGCAGTGTGAGGTAGGGGTCTGACTCCTTTCCTGCGCACCCACCGGACTTGTTCCAGTGTCATTTGTTGGAAAGGTTGCTGCTTCCCCTGCTGACTGTCCTGGCATCCCTAACACTAACTGCCCGTAAATGACTTCTGGGCTCTTTATCTATTCCGTGGATCTGGAGTCCGTGGATCTGGAGGGCCGCTGGAAGCTCTCAGTCTTGATTGCTGTAGTTAAAGTGTTGAGCTTGGGAAGTGTGAGTTCTCCAACTTTGTTCTTTTTCTTTTCTTTTTTTTTTTTTTAATGTTTATTTATTTTTGAGAGAGAGACAGAGTGCGAGCAGGGAAGAGGCAGGGAGAGAGGGAGACAACAGAATCCAAAGCAGGCTCCAGGCTCTGAGCTGTCAGCACAGAGCCTGATGCGGGGCTCAAACTCATGAACTGCAAGATCATGACCTGAGCTGGAGTCCGTCGCTTAACCGACTGACCCACCCAAGCACCCCAACTTTGTTCGTTTTCAAGATTGTCTTGGCTCCTCTTGGCCCCTCACATTTCCCTGGCATAGGGTGGACAATCTTTCCCATTTCTGTGAGAAAGGCAGCTGGGATTTTGACAGGAATTGTGTTGAATCTAGATTGATTATAGGTCAATTTGAGAATTACCATCTTAACAAGATTAAGTCTTCTGAGCCACCAATACAGGATGCCTTTCATCCACCTAAGTCTTTTTTATTTCTTTGTGATGTTTTCTTGTGTGTTTTCAGCATGGAAGTCTTGCACTTTTAAAATTTAATCCTAAGTATTTCATTTTTTTCGGATGCTCTTGGAAATGGAATTGTAAGCAGAATTGTTTGATATTATTGTACATGGAAATCCGTTTTCTGAACTTAATTATCGGGTTGCAGTGAATAGTATAGTGGGATAAGTCAGGATGCATGTTGTGATGTCTATGTGCCGCTAAAGGGAAAATAAAAGATGTAAAGATGTATAATAACCAAGGTTATGAGAGGGGATGAAATAAGAAAAATTATTTAATCCAGGAGCACCTGGGGGGCTCAGTCGGTTAAGTGTCTGACTTTGGTTCAGGTCGTGATTTCGTGGTTCATGAGTTCGAGCCCTGTGTTTGGCTCTGTGCTGACAGCTCAGAGCCTGGAGGCTGCTTCAGACTCTGTGTCTCCCTCTGCCTCTGCCCCTGCCCCGCTCATACTCTGTCTCTCTGTCTCTCAAAAAAATGAATGTCAGAAAAAAATTTTATTTAATTATTTAATCCAGAAGAAGGCAAGACAGGAGAAGAAAGGCATTCTGGAAGAGGCAAGACCAATCCCAAGCACTTAAGACGATAGACCTAAATCCCAATGTAGTAGGAATAACAGGAACCGGAAATAGACCGAATTCGGAAATAGACCAAACCGTGGTGGGCGATGGAGGGTTGCCCACTTACTGTACCACTGCTGGTCACTCAGGTCCCCCAGGAGAAGATTCTAGAAGTCCCAGGTGCCGAGGAGACCCGCAGAAGTTCCATGGCAGTTGGAGCCTTTCAAGGGAAGGGAGCCATTTCCTTTCTGGCCTGGGAAAGCGCTGGCCGCAGGTTCACCCTGCCTACGACTGGAGCAGCCGTTCGCTCAGCTGGTGAGCCCTTTGGTTGTGCGAGGGGTGCGAGGGGTGCTGGGAGCCCAAGCTCTGTTCCTCGCTGGAGCCCGCAGGGGTCTGGGCGGGATGTGCAGTCTGCCCGCCGCCGGCTCCCTCCCTGCCTTTCTGGGGCCCTCATCCAGCTGCTCCAGACTGTTCTCTGCCCTGCCTCAGCCCCGACTTCTCCCGGAAGCCCCCAGTCCTGGCTTCTTCGGTCAGTTCCCAGGGCCCCCAGGAAGCTAGAGCTGCACGTGTCCTAGGTTGTAACAAAACCGCAGCGCTGTCCCCGCTCACCTCCCCCTGACGCCGGCCCTTGTGACAGAGCTGCTGTAGTTGGAACTTGGGTCTTTTGTTCGCCATGAACTTGCACTGACCTTGACTGTCAAAAATATCAAAGTATCATTTATCTTGAGGTCTGGGCGTCCCTTTAAACACTGTGCCCTCGGGGAAGGCCTCGCTCTCCTGACCCTAGTCTTGGCCCTTTGGGACTTCAAGATGTTTTCAAGGCAACCACCCCGCCCCCCCCCAGTGCTCCAGTGAACCCTGCCCCTACAGGAAGGTCTGTGGGGGCGTCTCCTGGGTGGGGGCAGGAGCAGCTTCTGGGGGTTCTGTGAGGAATCTGCAGCTTGATCCCTTCATGAGCATATGGTGGGGGCTGGGGGGCGGCACGCGGAGGCCCAGAGCTGGGCAAAAGTTGGGGTACACTATAGCCGCAGTCAGGCAGAAAGAGCACGGCGGACTTGACACTACTCTGCACACGGGCTCCACCCCTGCCTCCTGAGCTCTGCCCGTGCGCTTGGGGTGTGACGTCTTCCCCTGGACTCTTCAACCTGACCCTTGTCTCCTCCTGCTGCCACCCCCCACACCCCCAACCCCATCACCCGCGGACCATCTTGCTCCGATCATTGTCTGCCCTCCCTTCTCCCCACCACCCATCTCTACCTTTCCCAGCTGTTAGCTCTCTGGTGTCAACTCACACAAGGGCACCCCACCCGTGTGTGGCCTTGCTCCCTGGAGACAGCCCCCCGCAGGGCAGGGGGGACCCCAGTCCAGGCAGAACAGACAGACAGGGCCCCCCGGGTCCCTCCCTACCCCCAGCCCACGCACAGCTGAAGAGCGTCCGTTCACATGAAACTTTTCTCCCTGCTTGGTCTGAACAGAGCTTTCCAGCAGCTCCAGAGACGGGTGGGAAGCTAGCCGCCCCAGCAAACGGCTGCATCAGTGTCTCCGCGCACCCCACGGGGGACCGTGGTCTAAGGAAGCATCACGATGACCGTCACCCCGGATGTCAGGTTAGAGTATTTAGAGGCAGTCGCTGCCCTCATTCTGAAGTTCAAGCCAGACAAGTGGAGCAAGATGATCGGAGCCGAGGAGAACATGGCCTTGTTCACCGAATTCTTGGAGAAGCCGGACGTCCTGGTTCTGGTTCTGACGCTCAATCCCGCCGGCCTGATCATCCCCTGCCTGGGCTTCCCTGCCTCCCTCAAGTCCAAAGGGGTTTACTTCGTCAAGAAGAAAGCAGGGAACCTCAACAAGGACACCTACAAGAGCCAACTTCTCTACGGGGACATAAGCCCCACGCCTGTGGAGCAGCTGATCGCCATCGTGGAGGAGGTGGGTGCCCCGGGCGGGCCCTCGGGGGGCCAGGGTCCAGGGGAACAGTCCCTGTTGAGTGGCCTAGAGCCCTGCTGCTCACGGGGTGGCCCACGGGCCAGTAGCATCAGCCTCCCTGGGAGCCCGTTAGAAATGCACGGAGCCCTGATACAGAGACAGACTTGCATTCTTTTTTTTTTTTTAATGTTTATTTTTGAGAGCGAGGAAGAGCGCAAGCAGGGGAGGGGCAGAGAGAGAGAAAGGGAGACAAAGAATCGGAAGACAGGCTCCAGGCTCCGAGCTGTCAGCACAGAGCCCGACTTGGGGCTCGAACTCATGAACAGTGAGATCATGACCTGAGCCGGGGTCGGACGCTTGACAGACTGAGCCCCCCAGGCGGTGCCATGGGCTTCAGGATGCACTGGGCACACCCCTGCCTGCAGCCTCAGAAGGTGTGGGCCGTTTGAGTACCATGGATTGGGTTCCCAGTTCTGAGACTTTGAGTAAGGAAAGAGAAAGAACGGGCTGCAGTTTGATGCATCTCCCCACCGGGCAGCCACACCAGCCAGAGTCCGAGTGACTCTGCTTTCTGGCCATGTCTCTCCTCGTGTGTGAGGTGGGGACTTGTGTCCCTGCCTTGTGCAAACTCAGTCTTCCATCTGGAAGAGGAGCCTGGCGGCCCGGAGCTGAAGGGCACGGGCATCGGCATGTCTGCTCCGGCTGCCATGATGGGTACCACAGGCCTGGGGGCTGCAAGTCCGAGGTCCAGGTGTGGGAGGGGCTGGCTCCTTCCGGGGCCTCCCTCCTGGTCCTGTAGATGGCGTTTCCTGCCCGTGTCCTCGCCCGGCCGTCCCTCTGTGTCTGTCCGTGTCCAGATCTCTTCTTACAAGGGCACCAGTCACATCGGATTTGGGCCTCCCACCCGCGTGACCTCACTTTAACTTCATCACCTCTTGAAAGGCCCATCTCCAAGGACCGCCACACCCCAAGGGGCTGGGGTTGGAGCTTCAACGTGGGAACCGGGGGGCCCAGCTCCAAGGGCCATTCGCTGTCAGCAAGGGGTGTGAACCACTGCTACGTGAGCTGGCTCTGCCCGCTTGGGGCCGGCTTGGCTGGTGGGCCGCCGTCCTGGGTCTGCGCCCCTCTGCCGGCCGTGCTTCCTCCCAGCATGGATTCTGTGTCCCCTTTCCTCCTGGGAGCCACCGGGTCGGAGGAGACACGTGGGCACTCATCCAAGGCCATTGCCTTTCAGGTGCTGTACTCTCTGTTAAACCAAAATGAAAACTTAAGCGAGTGGCCCCGCGTGGTCTCAGAAGACATCATGAAGCAAGTCCACAAGCTGAAGAACGAGATGTTTGTGATGGGGGGCAAGATCAGAGGCAAGACCCTGCTGCCCATCCCGGAGCACCTGGGGAGTCTGGATGGCACGCTGAAGTCCATGGAGAGGTAGGAGGCTCGGCCCAGGCCCCTGGCTGGGCAGAGGAGTAGCTGCCTGGTGATCGCCAGGGATGGTGTGATCGCCAGGGATGGTGTGATCGCCAGGGATGGTGTGATCGCCAGGGATGGTGTGATCGCCAGGGACGGAGCGCGGAGCCCAGGGGATGCCGTGAGCCGGCGTTGAGTCTGAGGTGAAAGGCAGGAGGGCAGCACAGGAGGGAGCACCGGAACCGCTCCCCCATCGCGCGCGTGTACGGGTCCAGGCACCACGCAGCATGCGTAGGGCTTCACGTTGCCACACGTGTCACATGGGATCTCCAGATTTAGGACGTGGGCACTGAGGGGCGCGGGAGGGGTTTCCAGCAGGTGGATACTGCGCATCTGAATAGAGGCTGTGTCGTCCCAGAGGCCCCGGGAAGCCCGAGATGGCCCCTCGGACCTGCCCCATCACCGTTTTCAACTGGCTGGTATGAGAGGCTCTAGGAGCTGTTGCCGGGTGATCGCGTGCTCCATTTACTCACGTCGGAGGGCGACCGCTCTCGGGGGGCTCACTGTGCAGGCAGCTCCTCCACTAAACCCCCAACGCGTGCCCGGTGTGACCCCGATAAGGATGGCAGGCGGAGCCACCTTGAACCTGGCCTCATGCTTGTTCTCTCAGCTGGGAGGTCTGGGGACCCCGTCACCTTCCTCCGCCACCCTCTGGGATGGGAGGCAAGATGCCTGGGGCCCGTGGTCTGAGGGCCCCTGGGGAGGGACGATTCCGCTCAGAAGGTGGCAGAGCTGGTAAGACTCCGTGCCTGTGACTGTGAGCGCATCGTCCCCGACCTTCTCTGCAGGATCCCGTCCGTCCTGGACAACTCGCTGCTGCACGCCATCGAAACCATCGTCATCGACTGGTCCCACCAGATCCGGGACGTGCTGAGCCAAGACTCGGCCCAGGCCCTGCTGGACGGGCTGCACCCCCTGCCCCATGTCGAGTTTGAGTTCTGGGATGCCCGGCTGATGAATCTCAAGTGCCTCCACGAGCAGGTGACGTCCCCTCCCCACCGAGGCAACCGGGCCCCCGACGGCTCACATCCCAGCCGGGAGGATTCATCATCACGCATCCTCTCCGTGCGGACCCCCATGCCCCCCGAGGGACTCCCGTGCCCTGCGTGAAGGCCTCCTCCGCTCAGGCGGCTGCAGGGTCTGGGGTCTTCGAGTTTCTCTCCAAAGGCTCATCGTGTTCGTGTCCTCTCTTTCTCAGCTGAACAGGCCCAAAGTGAACAAAATAGTTGAGATTCTGGAAAAAGTCAAAAGCTGCTACTGGCCGGCCCTGCAGAGCGTGTACATGAATGTCACCGAAGGTGAGTCCCAGAGGTGGGCAGTGCCTTAGGCGAGGGGCTGGGGCAACTCCCCACGGGCAGCCCCCTGTGGGGAAGGAGGGTGGGTCTGGAGGCAGCAGGGGTCGATGGACGCGGGGGCAGGTTCCCGAGCCCTTGGCTCTTGTCGTGCGCAGGGCTGAAGGAGGCCAGTGACATTGTTCTGTACTTGAAGCCTTTGCGGATCCTGCTGGAGGAGACGGAGCAGGCTGACTTCACGGTGGTGTGTTAGCTGCACAGAGGCCGCCCTGCGGGGCTGGTCCCCTGTCTTCGGAGGCGGGGGGCCCCCACGCCATGGGTTTCTTGGCCGGGACGGGCTGCGAGGTCCTGGGGAGCGCCTCTTCCTCCCGTCCTGGAGACCCACCTGCCCGTCTCCCCCCACCAGCTCCAGCCCTTCATCGCCAAGGTGCTGTTCACCATCTGCTTCATCTGGGCCACCTCGGAGCACGACAACACGCCCTCCAGGGTCATTGTCATCCTGCAGGAGTTCTGCAACCTGATCATGGAGATGGTAGCCTTGCTCCTCCGGGGGGGGGGGGGCACTCCTTTTCTGTGTGGTGCTCGCGGGTCTAGACCCTGCAGCCCGGGGCAGGACTGTATCTCTCGGCCCCTGGGGACCGGAATCCGTCTGGGCTGCAGCCCTACGCTGCAGGGCTGAGGGGCCGGAGCTGGGGCAGGAGCATGAGGGGGCGGCTGACGCGTCCGACGCGGCGGCCCGCGGGCCCCGTGCTGGGTGGTTTCTAGCCGGCTGGGTGGCAGTGTGCCCAGCCGTCGTCCCAAAGGGCTTGGTCACAACTCTGGAACGCCTTCTCTTCGGCCCAGACGCGCAACTTCCTGGGCCCAGATTTGGTGCTGAAGGGCTTGCAGGGCGAAACGGACGAGGTTCTGAGCAGCGTCTCTCTGTCTGTGAGGGTCCTGAAGGGCCTCTACCACGCCTACGATTTCTGCTGCGCAAACATGAGGCTTTTCTTTAAGGTACGGCTGGACGGCAGAGCCGGGGAGGGGAGGGGGGAGGCCCTGCGTGAGCCCCATCTGTACACATGAGAGTGTTTGGAGCAAGCACGGCCTCTCCTCTCTCCTCCCCCCTTGAAGGACAAGGAGCCGGTGCCTTGGGAGTTCCCTTCTTCCCTGGCATTTTCCAGAATGAATTCCTTCTTCCATCGCATCCAGACCATTGAGGTACAGGTGCAGTTTGGTTCAGACTGCCCTTCACCTTATCCCGCCACCGCACACAGCCTCCAGCAGGATGAGAGTGCCCCCCCCCAGCATCTGCGTTGTGGGGAAACCGAGTCACGGGCCAGCCTCCTCCATGCTCGGAGCTGTCAGCCAAGAACGAAAGTGACCCGTTTGGGTTGCTTCTTTCCACATCCACGCCTTCTGTCCACAAGCAGGCTGGTGGCACATCACAGGGGCCCAGCCAGGGAGCCGGGAGGCCGCGGGAGAGGGTTCGCGGGGCTCGGCTCGTGCAGGCGCCGGCTGACACAGGACCGCACAGTAGCACTGTCAGATACACGGAGTGACCGAGCAAAGGAACATTTTTTAAGGTGGTTTTTTTTTAATGTTTGTTCATCTTTGAGAGAGACAGAGACCGAGTGTGAGCAGGGAAGGGGTAGAGAGAGAGAGGGAGACACAGAATTGGAAGCAGCTCCAGGCTCCGAGCTGTCAGCGCAGAGCCTGACGCGGGGCTCGAACTCATGGACTGTGAGATCATGATCTGAGCCGAAGGCGGCCACCCAACCGACTGAGCACCCCAGGCGCCCTGGCAGTTTTATTTTTAAGGGTAACGCCGCCACCACCTCCCAAAGGACTTCCTTTGTATTCCTTTCCTGACGGGCAACTTGTTTGGGCAAAAATTGTGGGGACTATGAGAAGGAGGGTCCTGGAGGTTCTGTGCCAATGAACCCTCAAGCTCCTTAGTCTGGATGGGATTTTATTTTATTTTTACATTTATTTATTTTTTGAGAGAGAGAGTGAGACAGAGCATGAGCGGGGAGAGTCAGAGAGAAAAGGAGACACAGAATCCGAAGCAGCTCCAGGCTCCGAGCTGTCAGCACAGAGCCCGACGTGGGGCTCGAACTCATGAACTGTGAGATCATGACCTGAGCCGAAGTCGGACACTCAACCGACTGAGCCACCCAGGCGCCCCCAGATGAACATTTAATGCTTCGAGACGCTTCCTCTGGGGAGAAGAGCCCAGGGCTAAAAACAGACGTGGTCAGGGCAAGAAAGTTCCGCTTTTTGTTTGAAATCTGTGTGGTCCGGCCTTGGTGGCCATTGCAACAGCTTTGTGCCCACCACTAAAAAGTGGGAAATCACCTTGGATGCCTTGAGCATTGATTTTTTTCCGACGGTGTCCACCATTAGCAGTGGCTTCCAGCGGGCCTGTCTGGTCTCCCCAACAGCCTCCTGTGGGCTGACGAGGGCCACCTGGGACTGCAGATTTACAGCCCGCAGTGTTTCTCGTGCCTCCCACGGTTCCTACACCACAGGCTGTGAATCAGGGTGCACTTCCTGGGAAAGGGGGGCTTTTCAGAGCCGGACAGAGCCGTGCTGTCCACCCCCTCCTCCTGGCGGGCAAGAGCCCTAGCTTAGGGCGCGGCCGCATCCCTGCTTTACATTGGGCGCGCTTTGCTAGTGGCCTTTTGGGAGGACGGCCCCAGCCTCGGTACCGGCTTAGGGGAGTGGCATGAACACTGTGCGGGCATCTGGAGGCTAACCAGGGCCAGGCCCGGGGTCAGGTGCCCAAGGCCGTGTGAGGTCCTCAAGGAGCCTTGGGGATCTGGACTGGGAAACAAGAGACTCCCACACAGAAATAGGGAGGTAATGTGAATGGACCGGGTGTGATTAAATGCTAAAATCAAGAACAAGTCGGGGTACCGGAAAGAAAGAGCCAGAATTCCACCAGAGGCCGGAACAGTTGCCAAAGCCTCCAGGGGGAGACCAGGCCCCACCTCGGAGGAAGTAGGATTTGCATGCAGGTATCTGTCAGGCGTCCCGGGCGTGGGGGATCCTTTCAGATCCCTGTCAGGGACAAAGCTCTAAGTGGGGACAGTCTTCCAGGAAGCAGAGGACTTGAAGCTGAGTCAGAACTTCAGACACTAACGACCATGTGCCTTTAACCGCCTCCCCCCACAGCTGAGGAAGTCGGGGGGGGGGGCAGCAAACCGTGATTCATGTAGATGTGACGTGCGGCCAGTGTGGAGCCCAGCCTCCTTCTCCCCCTTCTCCTCTATGTTCACAGCTTGGAGGTGGCTCTCAGAGCCCTTCCTTCCGCCCCCTATCTCTGTGTTCCAGAAAGGACTTTAGAGAACAGAAATGAACAGAGGGTCCCCCTCCCACTGCCCTGTGGCCCCTAGGTTTCTTGCTCCCTGATTCCTCCCTGTTGGAGTCAGAGCTAGATCAGTGGCTCATCCCTTGCGTTTAGTTACGGAGATAACTGGGTGGGTTTTTTGGTTTGTTTTTTGTTTTCCTCCCCCAGGACCTTTATAAAACAGCGATTGAGTTTCTGAAGCTGGGGAAAATCGAGATCGGGGGAGTGAGGGGGGGCGTCCTTGGAAGCCTCGTCACTCAGATTTACGACGAGGTCTTTGAGCTGGTGAAGGTCTTTGCCGAGTGCAAATATGACCCCTTGGACCCAGAAGACTCGGTATGTCTGGGGCCTCTGCCGGATGTGTGACAGACCCCCCAGGAGTGGGGAGACACAGGGAGGGGGGATGTCAGACGGTCACCTTCTGAAGACGTCCCCACGACAGTGAGCACCCTCAGCCCTGAATCCTGCCAGCAGGCTCAGGTTCAAGGTCCAGGTTGGGCTCGGGGTCAAGTTCAGGGTCGGGGTCAAGGTCAGGGTGAGAGTGAACATTCCACCCCCTGCTTTGCATGCCAACTTACCAGGTTGGTGTTTTCATTTTCAGAGTTTTGATGACGATTACACTGATTTTGAGACCAAAATTCAAGATCTGGACAGGCGGCTGGCCACCATCTTCTGCCAGAGCTTTGACGACTGTAACTCCATTGAGTCCTGCGCAAAGGTAGGCTAGGTCACCCCATCTAGGGGTGACCATCTGTAGAGCAGGGGCTGGCCTAGCAGGGGCGGGGGCCTCGCTCAGGGTCTCAGAGCACCTTGGGGAACTCCCGTTGGGTTTTGTTGCCGAGGAGGAAGGAAGGCAGTGAGGAGCAGGCGATGATTGGTTTACTGATTCTCACTAAGTGAAGGTGTCCGTTCGTTCTTACTCGATTGAACCCTCCCCCACTCGAAAGGCCCAACCGTTCGAGGCAGAGTTGCCGTAAAAATAAAACATATGCTTTTCGACCCACTGAGCTGAACTCACCCCCTCTTCGACATCAGAGGCTCCGTGAGTGGCCTGACGTCATTAATGGGGACCCACCGCTGGGAGGCAGGGTGCCAGCTAGTGCTTATCTGCCTTCTGTGTACTTCTCCACGATTTCAGGTTGTGCGTATTAAGTGTTTTCAGCACTTTTACACTTAGGAAAAAGGATGATGCTATGGGAAAAGGGTGTTAAAAAAAAAAAAAAAAGATGGCAGAAAAGCACTAAACCCCTGGACATCAATTCAAAAGAGAAACACAGGGGCGCCTGCGTGGCTGAGTCGGTTGAGCATCCAACTCCTGATTTCGACTCAGGTCTTGATGCCAGGGTCGTGGGATCGAGCCCTGCGTCGGGCTCTGTGCTGAGCCTGGAGCCTGCTTGGGATTTCCTCTCCCCTCCCCCCCGCCCCACTCGTGTTCTCTGTCTCTATAGATTTGCCTACTCTCTCATGCACGTTAAAAATTTTTTGAGCAAAGCCGCCAACACGTAAAAATTGAGAAAGTTCACATAAAAGTCCAGATTCTCACCTTCTCTTGGAAAACGGGATCTGGTCACACAGCCCCTCATCGAAACAAGTGGCTGAAGGGAACAGCTGTTACTCCCTGTGGACAGAACCTGACGTCCAGTTTGCCCCAGTCCCCACTGCTCCTCACTGCCGTAGCTCACCCCTCTTTGTGCATTTCCCTGGCCTGCCTGGTCCCGACAAAACGATTCAGGGGGTACTTTCTTGCAGATGCTACGGCCCCTCTGGAAAACAGGTATCGAGCATTCAGAGGACGCGGGCAGGTTTTTAATTTCTGCCTAGTTTTCCATGTGTTTGTGGACGAGGACCCTCTGCAGGTCGCACCCGATGCTTTTCCCTTTCCTGTGCAAGCCCTAGGTAGCTGCAGGCAGTTCAGAGCCCCGCGGAGCTGCCCAGTAATTAATCTAGGACCTTGGGTCCCACGTACTGGGTTGAACTCGTTGCCCACCAGCTCGCACAAGCCAAGAAGCCTGCGTAGGGTCCCACAGCTGGCCAGTGGCGGAGCCGGGACCCCAAACCAGCCCCGAGGGTGGCCAGACAGGAGGGCAGTCGCTGTGCGAACCCTCTTCCTGAATCTCCTCAGCCCACGTGCCAGGATGTGCCTTTGCCTTTTAGACGTTGTTTTTTTTGTTTTGTTTTTTGTTTTTTTTTGTTTTGTTTTGTTTTGTTTTGTTTTTTACAAACGCAAGGGTGTGAAGATCTGCAAGTGGGATGAGCCAGTTAGCGTTAGACTGAGTGGTGGCTCCAAGCAGAATATCAGTGAGTGCAAATTAAGACAGCACCTCCTTGCTGTTCCTTGCGCCAGTGCGACGCCACCAGGCCCTCCCCTGCAGCCCTGCTGGGTGTGGGTCTCTGTGTTCATTGTGTTCCCGACCACAATAGCAGTGCGCGGAGGGCAGGCACTTGATCTGGGCGCCCTTGGCGCCGAGCCCCGCACACAGCAGGTGCTTTTGGGCTTTGGCCGCGGAGGGAACAGGCTCCGGCCGAGGGAGTGGAGTTGTGCTGGGCTTCCCAAGCTCCAAGGGTCCCGAATGCAGGTTTCCAGCCAGTCCTAACCCAGAGACAGGGGTCTCCCAGCCCCACCCTGTGATGGGGTCTCCCAAACTAGAAGACAATGCGGGAGCCGGGCCGACAGCGTGTGTCCCCTCCTGTCGGGGCAGAGCTGAGGGACACGGCCCCTCTGCTCGGGCCGCTGGTGGACTGGGGCTTTGTGCCCTTCAGGCCAGAGGAGGGAGCTGGGCCAGACCAACAAGGTCGTCCCCTTCCCCCTTGGTGAGCAGGAGCCTGGGTCAGCGGTGAGGGGCGGGGCTTCGGGAGAAAGCCCCACCCCCAGGCACTCACCCGCCCGGTGGGGGAGGGAACCTAGAGCTAAAAGACCCTCTGTGCCCGGGGTTTCTCCTGTAGCTCCTCCCCCTCCCCTCCTGTAGCTCCTCCCCCTCCCCTCCTGTAGCTCCTCCCCCTCCCCTCCTGTAGCTCCTCCCCCTCCCCCTGTAGCTCCTCCCCCTCCCCCTGTAGCTCCTCCCCCTTTCCTCCTATGGTCTCAATCCAGCTTCTGCAGGCAAAAAGGAAAGGTTCTCTCCTAAATGTTAATTTTGTGCTCATGCTAGATTAAAAAGAAAAGAAAAACACACAACAGGGGCGCCTGGGTGGCTCAGTCATTTAAATGTCTGACTTTAGCAGTTCTGCTCAGGTCCTGATCTAGCTGTTTGTGGGTTTGAGCTCCACTTCCAGCTCTGTGCTGACAGCTCAGAGCCTGGAGCCTGCTTTGGAGTCTCTCTCTCTCTCTCTCTCTCTCTCTCTCTGCCCATCCCCTGCTCATGCTCTGTCTGTCTCTCTCTCTCTCAAAAATAAGTATTAAAAAAAAAAAAAGAAAACAGAAAGGAAAATAAGGGATAAAATAGCACCTCTAAACCGCCTCCACCTGCCTGTCCTTCTGCACCCAGGAACCTTTTCTCTCCCACTTGACCACCCCGTGCCCTGATTAGGACAGGCCCCCCTGAGCTCCCCCCCACTCCCCCCCTACTCCCACCCCTCCCCCCCAGCCTCTCGATTCCCTGCAAGTTCCCGAGCCGCCCAGATGCCATTTCTCACTGTCAGGAACTCACACACAGCCAGAAAGGCTCTAGAGCAATTTTCCGCATGATCTCCTGGCGGAAAATAAAATTAGCTTCCTTCCCGGAAGCCAAAAACCATGTAAACGTGAAAAGGGGGGTGGGAGGGGACCGGACAGACAAAACGTCAGGAAGGTCATGAACCAACAGGAGGAATCTTTTTCTTCCAAGTGGCACTTGTCAATTTTGTGAGAACCGGCGCTGGTGACCCGGGGCTGTGGCCATGCTCCCACGGGGAGCTGTGCCCAGAGCCTCACTTTCTCCCAGTGATCCAGCTACTCTGTCTGGCTTTCGGGGACCTGAAGATCTCTCCTCCTCCTTCTGCAGCCAGGTCTCGCTATTCCCCAAAAAGGCCATTTTGGGGATATTGTCCTATTTTTCACACCAAAAACTGGAGCAGATCTGAGACTCGGGTCCAGGCCCTGAGAGACGTGAGACCTTGTGGCCTGAGCACCATTGATCCCTGTTTGCTTCAAGGCCGGCTCTCATTGGCCCCAGTCCGAGGTGACCTCAGGCCAGCTGAGGAGCTTCCAGAACTTTCTTGGTCTGAACTTTCTTGGTCTGGGTTCTAGGAAGGGCTCCCCCTACAGGCCCAGCCCAGGGCCTGCGCTGCACCTTGACTGAGCTGTGATCTTTTAGGAAAATTCTCCATCTGATTCCAGCCAGCGCCCTACCCAAAACATCCAGATAAAAAATCATACTCACTTCTACTAAACTTCTTATTTTTTAAAGCCATTCCCAGTGTTTAGCGAATGTAGACTGTGGGTAATGAACCAGTACTTGCAGAGGCCCTCGGTCACGGTCGCTGTTTTCAGAAACGTGCTGTGTCGCCTCCCGGATTAATTCAGGCCAATGGCATCCAGCAGCCAGGTCTGCAGACCCAGCCTTTCCTCTCAGAGAAGGACCCGTTGCAGGGAATGCAGTAACCTGGGCTCGAACCCCTCAGCGTCAAGGCCTCCTCGACGTTCCAAACCTCCCTCTGTGATTTCCTCAAATCCTCGGGAGTGACGTCCTCGATCAGTGCTTCCCACCCTTGGCATCTCTGCTCACTGCCGGGGGCCCCCATCCCCACCTCCGCCCTGGCCAGCCTGACGTCTCCTGGGCCTCCAATGTTACCAGACGGGCCTTGGACCTAGTTTGTAGTGTTGGCTTCCAGCCAAGTGTTTTGGGACTCCACATACGTCAACATGCAAATTGTGGAGGCGTCCCACTTAAGCAGCTGCTACGCAGAGGAGTCTGCGTCCCGCCGTGGCACGCGTGCTCGCTCGGTTGCGCCAACAGCCACGCGGTTGGGGCGGTGCTGGGGATGGGGCAGGGACCCTGGCAAAGGCTCATCTCTCCTTGCTCGCCAGCTCACGTACATGTGTGGCAGCCTCCTGGAGCGGCCTCTCATCCTTGCTGAGGTGGTGCCCAGGTACTCGGTCATGCTGGAGCTGTTTGACACCGAGCTAGACAACGCCAAGGCCTTGTATGATGCCCAGCTCGCGGCCGCCGCCACTGGGAACATCCCCCCGATCCATAAGAACATGCCCCCCGTGGCCGGGCAGCTCAAGTGGAGCCTGGAGCTGCAGCAAAGGCTGGAGGCGCCCATGAGGGACCTAAAGCACATAGACCACCCGTGAGTCGCGGCCAGGGCTGGGGTGGGCAGCACGCCTCCGTGGCTGCGGGAGAGGGGAGGGTCTCTCCTGACTCCCGGGGGCAATCCCACACTTCACGTCGGCCTAGCCTTTCCTTCCCAAAGCACCATCCCAGAGGAGACCCCGCTCGGGTCCCCCCTCCTCCGGTGGGAGCCATCTCAGCAAGCACGGCCACTAAGAACCTGGCTCGCCCTGCCCTTGACGGTCAGCCTGACCGATGGTAACGAAACCGTCCGTGCGGCCACTGTCCCTGCGTCTGGCAGAGACACGGAGGCAGGTGGAGGAGGGGAGAACAAAGGAAGAATTCAGCTGTACCCTGACTGGAGGCGGCCAGCCTGGGGACTGGAGGGGCGGCCTCTGCCATTGGTTTGGGGGCATAGCTGGCTTTCTCCAGTTGATGCTGAGTTGGAAGGGAAGCTGGTCATCAACCAAGTTCTGGCCGTTGGAAGCCAACTGCTACACGGGTTATTGTTCGACATCTGGGACCCGTTGCTGCACGTCATGGGCCCTTGTCCGTTTGTCCACTCAGTCCCCCGGCCCAGAGCAAACGGAAAGCGGGCTGCTTCAGCACCCCCAGATCCGGCAGCCGCACTTAGGGCGCCAAAGAGGCCCTGAGGGAGGCGTGTGGCTCACCACCCCGTGTAACCAATTCCAGGGTCATGTCCAGCACGGAGGCCCAGCTGATCTACCAGAAGTATGACGAGATGATGGAGCTGCTGAGAAACTACCGCGAGAAGGTCTACCAGCAGTGGGTGGCCAGCGTGGACCAGGACTGCCACTTCAACCTGGGGCAGCCCCTGGTCCAGCGGGACCCTGTCACCAACCTCATCCAAGTCAACTTCAGCAAAGCGGTGCGTGCCATCCTGCCACTATGTCTGGAGGGCATCTGCATCGAAGGCTCTGCCGGGACCAGGGCCCCCCTGTAGATGACGGGTGGGAGAAGCCCAAAGAACAGGCCTGTGGGCGTTGATGCCTATGACGTATTTAGCCAAAGTTTTAATGCCTAAGTTGTGAAGCGTGTCCCAGAAGTATCTAAGCCACGCGACCGAACGGCATCCTTGAAAGCTGCCTCCGCGACTATAGTCCTTTAAAGCGTGGCTGCCTCTCGCGGTCCCAAGAGGAAACATCAATTTGAGAACTGACAGAAACACACAGAGAAAGGTCCTTGCGGGATCAGAGCAAAGGGGCCCCTGGTTAAGTCAGGCAAGGCGGAGAGGATTCACGCGCGGGCTGTGGGGTGTGCATCCCGGGGTTCAAACCTGGGTAGCTGAGCAGAGCGCCAAAGGCAGAGAAGTGGGGTGGCCCGGACTCCTGCGAGGTTGTGCCTGCCGTGCTCCGGACCCCACAGCGATACCAGGGAGGCGGATGTGAGGTTTCCTCTGAAACCTTCTCTTTCACTAAAGTCCATTCTTTTTTTTTTTTTTAACTCAACAAATGTTTACTGAGCACCTACTTGGTGTATGTGCTTGGAATAGATTAGTGAGTGAGCCAGGCAAAAATCTCCCCTCCTGGAGCTCACCTTTTACTGGGGGAGGGCAGGTAGGGGGAAGGAAGAGGGGGAGGAAGGAGGGAGGGAAGGGGAGAGGAGCAGGTGGGAGGAGGAAGAGGGGCGGGAAGGAATATAAATCAGCGTAACAAAAGCAGCAAGGTGTACAGTACTGAAGAGGTTGGATGTTGGTGAAGACATGCAGGAGGTCAGGGAGGCAGCAGGTTTGAGGAAAAGCCTTTGAGGAGAGCGAACGGCTAAGGCGGGACCACACGGTCTGTTCCAGGGCCAGCAGGGAGGCCAGTGAAGTCTGGGGTCAGGCTGGAGTGAACAGAGGGTTGGGGAGGGGGTGGGTGGGAGAGGAGGTGAAGGAGGGGGTGGAGGAGGGCAGAGGACGGAGGGTACTTAGAGCCTCCAGGGCCATCGAAGGGACTCGGGGTTTTGTTCCAAATGACATGCCTGCCGTGGCGGGTTTTCGAGGACAGGCGTGCCCCGATGCGGTCCGTTTGTTTCAAGGATCCCTCTAGTGCCCTGTGCGAGTAGACTGGGGGCAGGGACAGGTGCAGGGGCAGGAAAACCAGCTAGGAGCCTTTTGCCGTCATCCAGGAGAGAGACCACGAGAAGGTGGTGGCCCAGATGAGCGTGTCAGCGATGATTTTGGATTTTGATCAGAGAGCCCTTGAGACTCGGATGGGTTGGAAAAAGAGCCTTTGAGGATGGCGGGATCAGCCCCAGCGTTTCTGAGGGCAGATCTGTCATCGGCTGGAGGCGGGCTGAGGGGCGAGACAGACTCTCCTGGCCACTCGGGGCTTGGGATATCGGCTGGACGTGCAAATGGAGACACTACGTGGGCAGGTGGATACAGGAGTCTGAGGGTCGGGAGAGAGGGCTGCTTGGGGACACAAACACGTGTGGCGAGCCACCCTCACGTCGCTGGTTCGTAAAGCCATGCCGTTGGTGAGGTCACTGCGGTGACAGCAATCAAGAGGGTTGACACCCTGTGACTCTCCACCACGCAAACCTTTAAGGTGTCAAAGGTGCCTGATGGCGGTGGGCGGGAGGGCCTGGTGTCCCGGATGCCAACAGGAGACGGTGTGCCCAGGACGGGGAGAGACCGGGGGGCGGGGGGGGGCACCCTTCCCCTGTGTTGCTAAGGGGCCATACGGTTGGGGTCACGCCCTGACCTTTTCTGTGGTCCCCATCGGCCCTAGTTGGTGGCAGTTCTGAGAGAAGTCAAGTACTTGAGCTTCCAGCAGCAGAGAGAGATCCCCAGCAGTGCCGAGAGTCTGTTCTCTCAGCACGAGACCTTCCGGAAGTTCGTGGGCAACTTGGAGCTCATCGTTGGCTGGTATGCTGAGGTAAACTGATGCAATTTTGTTCTGTTTGCCAAGTTTGGGTTCCGTTTAGAACACGCACAGGGGTGGGGTCTCCAGGCGCGGGAGAGGAGGTGAGGACACCCTGTTGTAATGTGCTCTGAGCCACTCCGCTATCAACCGACAAACACGGTGACAGAAGAGCTGACGACGGAAACCGTACTTCCAATGGACGTTGGCTTACGTCCCACGGTCGCTTAGAGGGGCTGTGCTCTCCTAAGTGCGTTTTGCCCTTGGGGAATCTCAAAGTCCTTCCGTGACTCCCAGTAGCGTGTGGCGGGGTGGGCGTCTCCTGGAATCCGGCCGGGATTACAAATTGCCCAGCGACCTGTGGCCCAGGAGGTGGAGGGAGAGAGCTGGCCTTGAGGTAGGCTGGATCGGGGCCTGGGAGGGGACAGGCCAGCCTGTGCTCTGTGGCGCAAGAATTGCTCTTCCGCCAGATCTGGGGACCTCGCGCAGGTAACTGTGCAGAGGCTGGTTCCAAATAAGGGCTCCGGTGACTGACGGGCCTTGGGCTGGGGGCGGGGGGTGGGGGGGTTGCCTTCTAGCTCTGGGCTGTTTGTTCAGAGCACCTCCCTCCTGGCATGAGAGCCCCTGGAGCTGAATCTGAACCGGGAAGGGGACCCAGGGAGGCGTGGTCTCGGGCCGCCGTGGGCCGTTGCGGGCACCCCTTTCCACACAGACCCCAGAAGACGCTACCATTGGTGCCACACGACCTTGGCTCCCACCCAGGCTGCAGCGGATGAGGCTGCATGTGGGCTGTGCGTGAGCTGCCACGGGGCAGCTGCCACGGGCCCCCGCAGACGGAGTGGCTTCTCACAGCACACGTCTACTCTCTTCCGGTTCTGGAGGTCAGAAGTCCAAGATCCCTTTCCTTCTGCTAAAATCAGAGTCAGAAGCGCTGCTTCCCGGTAGGCTAAGCGGCTTCCTTGCCCTGTCCACACCCTCGAGGCCACCACCTTCAGCGTCCCTCTGCCGTCAGACGTCCCCTCTCCAGCCGCCGCCTCCTTTGTCACGTCTCCTTCTTCCTCTCCGATCTTCTCACGTCCCTCTTACGAGGATCTTGTGATTGCGTTGGGCCTCCCCGGATAATCCAGGATGACTACCAGAGGGTGCCAAGGTCTCTAACTGAATCACATCCGCAAATTCTCTTTTGCTGAGTAAGATGGGACGTCACAGATCCCGCGGACTAGGATGCCAACGTCCTTGGAGAGCCATTTGGCCCACCCCACCCGCCTAATCCAAGGGGCCACCAAGATTCCCTCTCCTTGAAGCGCTGGGCCTTTGGAACTGGGTGCCAGCCTCCTTCACGTGGCAGTCATGGAGAGACGGAGAAGGACAGAAGCACAGGCTGTGGAAGGAAGGGAACAGGGCAGCTCAGCCCACGGCCAGAGAGGCCCCGAGAGTCAGAGGAGGTGCCTGGACGTGGACTTTGGTGGTCCCATCCCCGTGGGTCCCCCAGATGCATCCACATGTGTGGGTGTCCTGTTCGTAAGCTTACTCGTTCCGCACACTCTCTCGAGACCTGAGCCAGCGGGTTCGTGGTTCTTGCAGCCAGCTTCCCCGCCAACTGCAACAACCATCTGGGACCTGGAATGTCTTCGTTTTTGTTCTTGTGCTTTGTTTCTCAAATCCGCCCGAGAGATGCCTCTGCTCCCAGATTCCTGAGCCGAGGGCCCCTTTCCTAGAGCCGCGGGGCCGTGCCTCTGTTGCCGTCCCTCGCCTGTCTTGCAGGGGTCCTGTACCGAATGCCCAGGCCCATCCCACACGTGCAGGGGCGGCTCTTCCGCCTGCCGTCCGTCCCCTCCCCGGTGCGCTTGCTAAGTTTCATGTGAGGTGGTGCACTCCCCGCACCCCTTCCTGTGACCTAAGAAAATGGCAGCAGTAATGCTATGATCCGAAGGGTGTTTCCGCTCTCCAGGACGTGCTTAGCAAACATCTCACGTAGGGGACGGTGGCCAGATAACACCACGTATTGGACCGGGCCCAGCAATTTGGTGCCCACCACCGGCACCAACTAGGAGAAGAGCTGGAATATCACAAGTGATTAAGAGAGAGGCCTTGGGGAGACCCAGGAAGCCCCCTGCTCCTGGCAGAAGTGACCCCCTTGGTGACCATGCTGGGAAAGCTGGAAGCAAAGTGAAGCAGGCCGGCTCGTGCCGGCACGTAGATTTGTCAGAAACGTCACCGCCACCCCGGACACACCCACCAAAGAATGGACCACGGATCCATTCCTCACTCCATTCCACAAATTAGGGCGTGACAGTGGTAACGTCACCGAAAACACGTCCGATGGAAACCGAAGGAGGCTTGTTTTCGTTAATTTCATTTTTCAAGCTAAAGTTGTAATTGGTTCCCCTATTTGTGCTGCCAACTACGAACCACCGCTGTCTGCCTCACGTGCGTTTCCTTGAACTGGCTTTCTCCAGAAGCAACTGTCTTCGGACCTCGAGACCTTTGCGCTCACCGGTCCCCAAGCGTCTCCCAGCCACAGCCGTGTGAAAAATGCCCGCGGGTCACTTTCAGAGCAGAAGATTTCCTCCTGGTGACTCCGAGGAAGAACGTCCAACCGTTGCTACTTTGAATTAAAAATGTCTGGTCCGCAGGACGCTTGGTCGGCTCAGTCGGTTGAGCCTCTGACTCTTGGTTTTGGCTCAGGTTCGTGGGTTCGAGCCCCACATCGGTCTCTGTGCTGGCAGCGCAGAGCCTGCTTGGGATTCTCTGTCTCCCTCTCTCTCTGCCCCTCCCCTGCTCATGCGCAAAATAAAGATCTGGTCGCCTACTTCTGTATTTCCGCACAAAACCTAGCCACGCCCATTGCTCTCCAACTCAAGAAACCAGAAGCGCATTAGCTCCAGCTACGGATGCAGTCTGTCCCTCTGCTGATACAAACGCTGGGTTAGGGTGAGGAGGCCTGGAGCTGGAGACGCGCACTGCTGACGCGGATTCCCCTCTTTGGAGACACGCCAGGCACTTGTCATCCTTATCTTGCTTTCTGTTGACAACAGACACCACCGGCCTGCAGACGGCTCACATCTGTTAGTGTCCAAGCCAGAGAATGGTGCCCGGTGCTTTAAGGAATCTGCTGGCGGGTGGGGGGTCTGTGGGACCTCACGAGTGTGTTGTTTTCCCAGGTCACACTTCTGAGGACAGTGCCCTAAAGGCGTGGCTTGATAACACAGGCTGTTAAAAAATACACAGGACGGAGGTATTATTACGTGGATCTCATCGCAGACATAGTGACGGCTTTTCTGGGCTGTTACTATGGAAAACAGGCAATAAACGAAGGGCCTTCCCGAGTCCCTGAGTGTCCCCGTGCGTCGTGGACAGGACACGCAGCCTGAGGAGTGCGCTTCCGCAGCGGCCCGGCCGGGCTGGCCCTGCACCCGGAGGCCGGGATGCACCTGCCATGTCTGCCCGCGGCGGCGCAGTCCTCGGGAACTCAGCACCTTTTCCAGCTGGAGAAGCTCTGCCTGAAGGGCTCCCCTCTGAACTTAGTCACAACGTTTAGTTACTAAACACACCACAGCGGGGCTCTGTGAAACGGGGTCACTTGAGATACGTTCTCAAAGCAAGGGCACCAGTAATCGGGAGGGGACCACGGCCCGTTATAGTTATTTAATATCTAAACTCGGATGA
Source organism: Cryptoprocta ferox (assembly GCA_028646485.1). NCBI lineage: Eukaryota > Metazoa > Chordata > Mammalia > Carnivora > Eupleridae > Cryptoprocta > Cryptoprocta ferox. The sequence continues at coordinate 53,764,725 of CM053565.1, read as the reverse complement.
GTGGACTCTACCTCTCGTTTACTCGCTTTATGATTCCATAGATGGACTTCTCTTCTTCCCGTCCCGTGTCGATCGGTGACAGGCCCGTAAGCTTTACTTCTCCGGCCTCACCCACCTGCTTAGTTAACCATCTGAAGTACCTGAGGGCAGAGGTCAGCAGGTGGTGGGGGCGGGGGGAACCGCGTAAAAGGACCAAATGTATGTGAAGTATTATTCTGAAAGGCAAGTGGTCAGCATCTAATGTACAAATTTAACTCCATTTTGCATCCCTCGCTTTATAAAGTAGAAGTGTCCTTGAAACGTTATATAAAATAAACACGTTGCTGGGGTGCCCGGGGGGCTCAGTCGGTTGAGCGTCCGACTTCGGCTCAGGTCATGATCTCACATTCGTGGGTTCGAGCCCCGCGTCGGGCTCTGTGCTGACAGCTCGGAGCCTGGAGCCCGCTTTGGAATCTGTGTGAGGCTTGAAAAAAACGTCAATTCACAAAATAGGAAAAAAGGAGAGGGAGGGTGTATGCCATTTTTATAAACTATTCCTTTAAATAACAAGCACCATTGGAGTCTTGGGATGTCCTTCTATCTAGCAACATTTTTTAAAATTTTTTAAAGTGCTTTATTTTTTGAGACAGAGACAGAGTGTGAGCAGGGGAGGGGCAGAGAGCGAGGGGGACGCAGAATCCAAAGCAGCTCCAGGCTCTGAGCTGTCAGCACAGAGCTGGACGCAGGGCTCAAACCCACGAATGTGAGATAATGACCTGAGCCAAAGTCGGACGCTCAACTGAGACATCCAGGCACCCCTCCTTTTTTATATTTTTTAAGTTTATTTATTTTGAGAGAGAGAGAGCGTGAGCGCGTGCATGCGTGAGCAGGAGGGCCAGAGAGAGAGGGAGAATCCCTAGCAGGCTCCGCACTGTCAGCGCAGAGCCCAAGGTGGGGCTCAAACTCACAAACTGCGAGATCATGACCTGAGCTAAAATCGAGTCGGATGTTTAGCCAACTGACTGGCCCCCTCTCCCCGCCCAGGCGCCCCCTGGATCTTTATCCAAATTTCACGCCTGGGGTTCATGACCAAGGAGAGATCCTGAGCCCCAAACTGCTCCAGTTACCCGTGTCTATTTCTCTGAGTTTCTTTGTAGGATTCTAAACCTAATAAAAACAGTTGTGGATCACACACTCATTAGTGTCCTATTATCACCTTTCCTTCTGTTTCTAGCCCCTTCCGTAGGTAAGTAAGAGTTAAGTATATACATAAATCCTTGGTGATAAAAGTAGTTTTAGAAGTGGAAATCTCCTGGAATTTGATTTATATATAATTCCCAACTGAATGACACGAATTGTATGTGGCTTGGTTGGCACTGGGCAAGGAAACCCTTACCCAAGACCACGTAAAATCTGGTTGGGTTTAGAACAAAGGCCCTGAGACTGTAGCCTTTTCATTGCAGGTAAAGACGACCGTGATGGATGTAGAATTTCCACTGATCGAGTCAGAACTGGAAGCAATCGACGCCAAATTATTAGCTGCTGAAACGACACTGTTCTGGAATAGTGAAGGTACCGAGGCCACATTTGTCTTGCGGTGGGGTGGGGGTGACCAGGAGAGCGATGGGGGGGGTCCAACCTGTCCAGCGTCTGTCCTACGTCACATGCAAGTGGCTACTTCTGCCTTCTGACTGGGTGGGTCCACTTGGACTCCCAACAGAGTTATGTTACACCTGCTTGCCCTGTCCCAAAGAGCCCCTTTGTGTCACTTACAAATGGAATCAGGCAAAGACACCCCCCCCAGGGACCACCAAGGGTCCCAGAGTTTTCACAGTGGGCTTGTGGGGCCGGGGGCTCTGCGTCGGTTTGCCGGGCAGGCCCAGGGCAGGCGTCTGAGAAGCAGAAAGTGTGTCCGTGAAGCCCCTTCCTCCTGCCACCGGACCAGGCAGAAGCCCTCGCCCCTGGCCTCCCTCCCCTCTGGACCCACCGCTGGGTGGGCACCATCGCCAAGGCGGTCTCCTTTGTCAAGACCCGCAACTTGCCTTGGGCCATTTTCCGGCCCTGTGCTGTGTCCCCTGTCTCAGTGAGAAGGTGGGACTCCCTGCAACCAGGGTCGGCCTGGACTTTGTGCAAAGGAGCCATATGCTTCCTCTCGCAGTGTCCCAAGGATGCACCTCTTTCCCGCCGTGGTGGTCCAGGACACTGAGACTTGTGGCTACGTGCCCTGCTGGTGGTTGGAGGCGCAGGGGCACAAGGGGTGGGAGGCCCCAGGAACTAATAACCCACCCATTTGGAGGACAGAGAAGTCCTGCTTCCAAAGAAACACCATGTGCCTCGTCTGTCGGCGCTGCATTTGGAGAACACTCGACGAGCAGTGGACGTATTTTCCCAGAGCCGTCTGGCAGTGACGAGCGTTAAAGCGTGTGCCCAAGAGAAGTTTTCATTTTACCGCATTGCTCATTTTGTCGTATTCCTTTATTCTATTTTAGGTGTGTTGGAGTATATCCAAGACATGCGGGAAGTTCTATACAACCTGCAGAGCAGGATGCTGAAAGCCAAGCAAAATATACATGGAATTTCTCAGGTCATGAAGGTGAGTAAGCAGCAAGGTATAGAGCGGGGCGCTTTACTGGAGGCCCCAGGAGAGGGTCCTGGGGGAAAGGGACCCCGCGGAGATGCTCGTGGTGAGTCCCAAAGGCAGCAGGAACTTGCCGTTAGAGGCTCTGGACAGCACAACCTTGTCCAGGTGGTCCCAGGGCGGAGGAGCCCCAGGTCAGGGCGCAGAACTCGATTCTGTCCTGTTGTCTGGGCAAGAGCGCCTGCCGGGGCCTCTGTGCGCCAGGCGGGCACCGGGAACAGGGGTCGGGGACGTGCCCTGAGACCCAGCCCTGCTCAGTGAGACATCGAGCTGACTTTCACTCAAGCCCAACCCAGAAAAATGGAGGGGAATCGTTCACCAGCCTCCCCACGGTCCGTCATCAAGGCCCCGATGCAGACACGTCGGGAAGTCTGAACTGCCCTGCCTCGTTCATTTACAGTCTACTATGTAACTCCACTTTTTTAAAAGTTTATTTCCTTAAGTGATCTCTCCGCCCAACGTGGGGCTCGAACTCATGACCCCGAGATCAGGAGTCGCATACTCCTCTGACTGAGCTCTCCGGGAGGCGCCCCCACCCTATTTCATTTTTAAAACAATCCCATCTAAGCCATATTTCTCCATTGATATATCAAGATTAAGTAATCCCATTCTATTTGACTGCCCACGGTGCCCCCAGCCATGGGACCTCCAATCATGCAGGACCACCTCCCTCTCCCTCCCCACAAACGTCTGAGCTGGAAGATTTTCACGTTTCTGGCTCAGGCCAACATCCGGTTTCGAGTCTGCTGTGTCCTAGTGCGAACCTTCTTTCTTTTTCTCTTTTCTTTTTTTTCCTTTTCTTTGTTCTTTCCTATGTTTGTTTGTTTATTTTTGAGAGGGGGGAGGGGCAGAGAGAGAATCCCAAGTAGGCTCCTCGAGGTCAGCACAGAGCCTGACACAGGGGCTCGAACTCACACCCCTGGGATCACGACCCGAGCCGAGATCAAGAGTCAGACGCTTAACCGACGAGCCACCCAGGCGCCCCTGAACCTTCTTTTCTACATTGTGGCTTACCAGCCTCCACTTGGGTTTTCTCCATAAACTAGACAGCACCGCTGCTCCCCACTACGTTTCCTGACTCAGTTGTCATTTGTTGGACTACTTCCTCAAGTGATTTCTGTGGGCAGGAAAGGGGCCTCGACGACATGCTGAGTCCTTGCTTGTCCAAAAAATCTCTCTTGACCTCGCCTACAGCTGTCCTGTCCGGGTGAGGGATTTTTTTGATATGGTCCTTCCCTTTCCACAGTCTAGAGGCATCTGCGCATCAGCGAGCTCTCACTGCCCTGACAAAGCCCACCGACCGGGCGGCTTAACCAGCACAAGTTCATTTCCTCATGGTCCGGGAGGTGGGACATGCAGATAAGGCCCCATCGGGGTGGTTCTCCCAAGGGCTCTGTCCTGGGCTCCCAGGTGGCCGTGTCACCCCATGGTCGTCCCTCTGTGTACGTCTGTGTCCTGATCTCCCCTTTTCATAAGGACACGTGTCACCTAATGACCCCATTGTTCCTTCACCAGCTCTTTGGAGAACCTGTCTCCAAACGCAGGCACATCTGCAGTGTCCGGGCTTAAGCCTGTGAATTTGGGAGACCCGGTTCAGCCACCACAGTCTCTGTCTCTTAGCCCCACGTTGACAAGGCTGGCAGTGGTGCCCCTGCTCTCTCTGGAGACATGTAAAGTTCTTTGTCACCGTCAGGGCCCAGAGACGTCCCCTCAGCGCGTCCAGACAGGTGTCGTCTCTTGTTAACGTTCCCTGGACGTGGTTAAGCGCTTTCTGTATGAGACGGGCCGCACGTTCCGTACCTGCTCAGTCTCGCGTGTACCCCTTTCGGGAGCTCTGACGGCCGCCTCGTTCTCCGCCGGCCACAGCAGCGATGGTGGCCTGAGGACTCTGAGCTCGCCGGGGACGGGCGTGCGTTCTGACTGCGCCGTGCGCGTCAGAACAGCAAAGGCGTCCTTGCTCAGCTCAGCATTCACTTGGCTCCGTTCTAGAAGCTGCAAGTCCAAGATCAAGGTGCCGACAGCTGTAGTTGATGGCGAGGACACCTTTCCTGGCTCGCGGATGCTCACCTTCCCGCCGTGCTCCCACTAAACAGTTCAGTCTCTCTGCCTCTTCCTGTAAGGACGCTAACCCCATCGTGGGGTCCCACCCACGTGATCTCGTCTGGCTAGCCCTCCTTACCTCCCACATTAATCTCAGTTGCAGGGGGAGCAGACAGGGGACCCCTCATGCTGGCCTCACGGCCCTGCCCTTAACCATGTCCTCTACACATCCACTCAGAAGCTGCAACCAGGCCGGAGTGGGAGGGGCTGGATGGAGGGCCAGCTCCCTCTGTGTTTGGGCGCAGAAGCAGAGTCTGGAGGAACACCCTGGCTCGCTCAGGCCCCCACACGGGTTACTCCATCCAAAAATCAGCAACCAAATCAGGACGGTAGGTAGCATCTGCCTCCGCAACTGCGTAAGAAAACCAAGTAATCTGAAAAGAAAATTCAAATCAGTCTGTGAGACCTGAAATTAATAATACCAAAAAAAGGCACATGTAGTTCTCAAATACTGGGGTGAAGGGGGCGGCAGGGGAGCTAAACCTTGGTCATTCACACTCGAGTCACGAGATGGACTAGATGTGACTAAATCCGACGCGGAGAGTCCCACAAACTCTCATAAATCTCGAGTTCTGGGGCAGCCGGAGTTCCCCCAAATTTCCCGTGGGGACAAGGATGGGGAGACAGGAAGACATGGGCCAAGAGGGTGCAGGTTTTGTCTATAAACTTGTCCTACTCGGTGTTTTGTTGCTGTGTATGTCATTTTGATGAAAGTTTAAAATTAAAAAAAAAAAAAAGGACACCTGGGGGGCGCCCAACTTCAGCTCTGGTCAGGATCTCACGGTTCATGGGTTCGAGCCCTGCATCAGGCTCTGTGCTGACAGCTCAGAGCCTGGAGCCTGCTTCCGATTCTGTGTCTCCCTCTCTCTCTCTGCTCTTCCCCCGCGCACGCTCTGTCTCTCTTGCTCTCAAAAATAAATTTAAAAGTTAAAAAAAATTTTTTTAAATATCTAACTCGGATAATAGAGTAAAATCAGAATCGTAATTTCAGATGACGAGCATCCTTGTGGTAGAATCTCGCAATTACAGGAGGGCCAGAACCCCCCAGGCCCCCCACCCTGCCAGCAGGTCAGCTGCCCCAAGAGGCACTCCTCCCCCTGGGCCTGCTGTTTGGAGCCGTGGACGCTCTGACCACACACCCCTCGCTGTGGACACGTGCCCCGGGTGACTCCTCCTGGGCCTGATTGGGTAGAGCCTCCCAGTGGTCTCCCTGCCCACCCACCCCCACCCCCAGCCCCTGCCTGGCTTTTAGGCAAACTGTCTAAGGCTCTCTGTTGAAGTGTCCTCAAGGGCCCCCAGGCCTCTTCAAGGGACAAGAACAATCGCACCGACGAGCGGGCAGGGAAGGCACAAGACCACAGGTGTTTTTCCCGTAGGTTTTCCTCACTCCCACCTGTACCTGCAGGACTGGTCGGCCAACCCGATGTTTGAGAGAAAGGACAATAAGAAGGAGGCCCTGTTGGACTTGGAGGGAAGGGTCCCCAATCTCAACAAGCGCTACACTGCGGTCAAGGATGCCGGCCAGAAGATTCAAGCCAAGGTCGTGGTAAGAACTCGCCCAGAAGGGGCCTTGAGGGGCCACTCCCTTTCAGTAGCAGAGGGAGAGCCAGAGATGTGACATCAGTGGTCACGAAAGTTGTTCTCTTTACTCCGGGAGTCTCCTGTCCAGAAAGCAGACAGACTATCGTAAAGGTACGCTCGGTAACCAGTTCCTCTTGCTATGGGCCTGCCCTCCTCCGTGCTAAGGGCACCCTGCACACAGTTGGTATAGACAGATGACATCGTCGTTTAAGGTCAGCAAACCTTGTTTCCCTGGGTTACGCTGCTTGAGGACGGGCAGCGTGTGTCTCTGGTGTCCTTTGCGGTTTCCCGACATGAGCGTGAAGAGGAAACCATGTAAGTACAAGTGGGGAACATGGAATGTGTGTGCATGGTGTCCCGGTGCTGACCCATTCTGATCGTGGGGGATATGATAGCACTCCCCTGCTGGGCTGCCCAGCGCGGAGGTTGTGCCTTTTTGCCGACGGCCTCAACCGGCTGTGGGCCTTTGTCCCGGCAGGAGCACTCCGAGGGAGAAGGCAAAGCAGTAGCCTGGCACTCCCAGAAATCCCTGGAAGGTCTACCTGGGTTCCCGACAATGCAGGGGTTCTCACACCTGCCTCACCTGGCAGCCGTTTGATCCGGCTTGCATGTTACCTTGTTTCTGAGGCAAATGTGAAAGGTGGGGCTCTGCCTTGGCCTGAAAAAGAGAACATTGTACCGTGAGCTCAAGATATTCTCAGGGCAGTTGCTGTTGGGTTTTCCAATGCTTGGTACAAATCATGGATATGGACCTCAATGATGGATCACCACATTCAGACAGACCACAGCCCACGCCCCCGCCCCCAGAGGAGGGTCTCTCATTGGGTGTTCTCATGGTCAGGGTCATTGGCTGTTCTCATGGTCAAAGTCATTGGCTGTTATCATAGTCAAGCCATTGCTTGGAAGGCCATTGCCCCAGTGGAGTGACTTGACTGGACCAGAAAATATCGTGTCTTGTTTCCAGATCTTTCTCCCCTCCCCATTTGCCTTGGTGCCAGAAGGTCCCACTAAATGAAAATGTTTAACTGCAAACATATTATTTAGAAGAGTTGACTAATTAGCCTGTTAACACTCTCAGATGTGTTGGAAAGGGGCACAGAAGAGAGAAATTTGGCTAGAGAAAGGGAAAGGCTCACCACCCAACACCACAGAAAGGACAGAGAGGAGGCAGCACACTGGGGAAGGGGAACCTAGGAAAAGTGGAAGCCAGCAAGCCGAGGAGGCAAGGCTGTGTTGTCACGTTTGCCAGAGTCCTCTATGCACATAATAATCATCGGAACCATATCTTTCTACCTTAGGCTGAAGTTACTTAGGTCTGTGTCTTCTTTCCCCTATTAGAAGATAACTGCCCTGAGGGTGCAGACTGGGCCATAGTCATCTTTGTTTTCCCTGTAGCTCTCGGTATCGTACGGATTCATTCACCTATCTGCTCACCCATCCACTCATCCACACATTCTTCCATCCATCTGTCCATCCATCCACCCCATCTATCCATCTATCCTCCCATTCACACATCTATCCACTTATCCACCCATCCACCCACTCATCCCATTTGTCCATTCATCCATCCACCTATGCACCCACTCATCCATCCACCCACCCGTCTATCCATCTCTGTCCACCTATCCACCCATCCATTCATCTGTCCTTTCATCCACACATCCATCCATCCATCCATCTTCCCATCCACACATCCATCCACTTATCCATCCATCTACCCACTCATCCATCCATCCATTCATCTATCCTTTTGTCTACACATTCATCCACCCATCCATCCATCTATCTTCCCATTCACCCACTCATCCATCCTCCCACCTACTCATCCTCCCACCCACCCACCCATCCACCCATCCATCCATCCTTCCATTCACCCATTCACCCACCCATCCATCCAAACATACATCACACATACATACATACATCCAAATGCCCATCCACTCACCATTCCACCCGCCCATCCATCCTTTCACCAGCTCCTGCTTTGTCCTAGGCGTCCTGTTGCAAGCTGGAGTACAGAGGTGGAAAGGACAGTCAATCCTTGAACTTGTGTAGTTGGCACCAAGGGGAGGTACCAACTAGACACAATAAAATAATTCAGCGTTGCCATCTGTGCCATGGTAGCCACAAATAATGGATTGCTAGAGGATTACAGGTGAGAGGCAGGAACAGAAGCCAAATCTGAGATGAATGGGGTGTGGTCAATGGAGGGCTTTCCTTTGTGAGGAGCTGACATTTGGCTGAACCCTAAAAGGTTAGAAGAAGGCAGCCTTGGCAGGAATGGGAAAGCAGCCTGCGTGAAGGCTCCGACATAGAAAAGAGCCCGGCACGTTCAAGAAGCTAACTGCAGCCCCATGCACCTGGAGTATGTGAGCAGGGACACGAGTGGCCCAGAGAGTCGCCGAGTGAGTAAGTTACAGAGTGAACAGGGGACCCGTGAAGCGGCAGCCAACTGTGTGGTTCTGTTTGCAGGAAAACGCCGAACTGTTCAGAGCAGATACGAGGAGCCAGTCCTGGAAAGACTACGTCAACTACATTGACAGCATGGTCCTAGACGAATTTGACTATTTCATCCGCAAATCTCTGAATTACCTGATAGACAACATGGCTATGGATGTGAGTTACAAACATAAGATACACGTACATTTGTGCTACAAATACGGTATTATAAATGTGAGGTAAGGTCTACTTTGGACTCTATAGTTTGCAGGGATGAAAGACCAGGCTATCATGTTACAAATAAACAGGCGTTAAAACCTGCAGAGGGTGAACGACTCGCCCTGGGTTTGAAACTGAAAGTCCTGCGCACCAGGGACCCTCTTCAGTCCCCAGCGCTCAGGACAACATCTGGTCACTGCAAGTCAGCTATCGGATACCTACACGGCCCTGCCTTGTTGCCAGGTGAGGGAAAGCTGGCATCACCACCCCCCTAGTCGTATGGATTGGGCAGGGTGTACCCTCCTGTGAGCAACATCAGCTACTAACCTACTCAGCCCTCCACGGGGTCGGCAGAAACGTAAGGCAGGTCAGCAAAGAGGATGCACTGGTTGATTTCACCCTGGAACGTTCTCCATCGTGTTCCATGTGGGTCAGCCGTCCCCGACCCATGTCTTTTTCATTACGGTATTTCCCAAAGGATCTTGAATAGGCCAGTAGGGCAAGATCAGAGATCCCTCAGCCCAGCCAGCACACCCACTGGAAAGACGGTGGGAAGGACAGCGAGGCGCCCTTGTTCCAGCTGCAGAGGGTGGGTGATTCATGCCTGAGCCAAGCACAAAATGTCCCAAAGGCCAGGTGTCACCAGTCAACCACAGACCCAAAATTCTGTTGCTGGGTATCCTCATTACTACCAACTCTAAGGTTCCCCAGGCCACCCACAACGGTGCAAAATGTCAGCAAGTTAAGTGATTTATGGTTAAGTCATCACCATCTAAACCATAATGGCCCCCTGATGACAAAATGTCCTTCTCCAAAAATCCCAGGGAGGCCCCATATCTGCATGTGGCCCAACAGCAGGAGCAGAGCCCTGAGTCAGAGGCTTTAGAAAAGCCTGGTCATCTGATTTTGTGGCAATTGACCTTTTGTTCCAGTTAGTAATTCCCTTGGATACGAGTAGACACCATCCATTGGTCATAGAGAAAACCAGTGGGTTCCCAAGTAAGCCGCCCAGAGGGCCATCGTGGGACTGTGTCTGGAAGAAGACTAGAAGCCGTGGAGTGGATCTCATGCCCACCTGTGGGCCTTGGCCCATCCTTTGCGCGTCACCGTTGTGTCGGGCTAACCTCCATCAGGTCACCTTACAAATGAGGCCGGCGCCCTCAGCCACGCAGCCTTGCAAGGAGGATCCAGGAACAGACAGCATCGTGGTGCACATGTGCTTTACGAACAGGAGCTCCAGTGGCTGTCCGTGCTGGGACGTCGCAGAAGCCGGCCCGCCTGGTGTCTGGCACTCCACGGCAGGTGCTCGTAGCTGCTTTGCTAATTGGCCGCCAGGCAATTTTGCCATGAAAGATAAAAAGTCAAAGAGGGATGTTAAAAAGGTCCCCGTGAAACATGACAAAACTAATAACGATAAACTTCTTCCTTCATGTAAGAGAGGTATCCGTTTTCCAAAGACGAGGGTGCAGATTGGTACCTGATGGCATTTGCCCCGTGAAAGCGTCTCCACTGATGCTCCTCCTTGGAAAATTGTCACGTGGACATTGATGGACACAGTGTTCTACAGGAAGTACAGGAGAAGTGCTGGTCCCATCGTGCGTCGTAATGGATGCGCCGTCAGTTTCTAGGAGAGTCTAGCGTGCAACCTGGCCTAACACGGTCTTGTGTCACGCTCCCAGCAAGGTCGCCACCGTGTTTTCTGTCAAGCTGGCACACGCGGTTGACCTCCACTGTCGCCCACGGCTAGGGCTAGCTGAGGTTTCTATCGTATGATAAAAACGCAAATACCTCCGAGAACAAACCACCAACCGGTTTTTATTATTTATGGCAAAACTGTTCGACTGTCCATTAGTCACGTGGCAAAGATGCTCACCGCAAAACTACCTAGAGCCAGGATCCCCCACGGACGGGAGGGCTGTGCTTTCTGGAGCGCAGCGAAGCCCGTCCCGCCCCACCGTGACCCCACTGCGCACTGTGGCGTGGCTGCCAGCCACCGGCCACCACTCCCTCACTTCACGCGTTACCAACTGACTTAGTCCTGACAGTAACCCCAAGAGATGGGGACGGTTGGTGTCTCTGTTCTATACGAGATTATCCTCATTTCATGTATTTGGGGAGCCTGGGAAGTCACACAGCTGGTGAGGAAGGGACACAGGCTTTGCAGCAAGGCGGTGGGCGGTCCCCTGCTCCAGCCTGCCCTGGGCCCTGCTGCTTAAAGGGCCCCAGGAAGGCGTGCTTCCCCAATACTCCCGGCCAGCCTGGAGGGAACACTGGGACGGACTTGGGTGCGGTTCATCCAAACTCGAGGTGCTGAGCCCGGGACGGTTTGTTTCAGGAGAGCCTGGCACCGCTGTTTGAGGTCCGCATGCAGCTGGACGAGGACGAGCTGGTCTTCTTTCCATCCCTGGAGTTGGGCGCCAAATACGGCTTCCTGGAGATGATTGAGGGCCTGATGAATGACATCTACAACGCAGCCAAGTTCATCCCCCGGCTGGCCAAGAACCAAATGAGCTACAAGGTCAGTCCGGGCCTCACCCGGCCCCACCTCCCTCAGTACTCGGGCATCTTGACCAACGCGCTTTCCCGGCTCGCGCATCCGTGTACCCTCGATGCGTTCAACACCTGGAAACAAAACCCAGTCAGATTGGATTCTCTGGACGTGAAAAGGCCTAGGAAGTTAGGCTCCCCCTGGAGGGAGGTCTGAGGGCGTGTTTGTCAGAGCGTTGTCTGTACAACAGGGAACCCCCAGCTGGAAAAGACCTAAATGCCATAAATAGGGGAGCGGTCCAGTGGGTTCCAGCCCATCCGCCCAGAGGCATCCGATGAGTCCCAAACGTGAGCCAGGGTTGGAAAGAGGCTGGTGACAGGTTAAGTGCTTATCAAGTTGTAGAACAAAGTTTAGAATACGATTTCATTCGTTGAAACAAACCAAAATCTGTATTTCTATGGATACACTCCGACCCGTTAAGAGTGCTTACCTCTGGAGACAGGATGAGGTTAAGGATGGTGGATGGCGCAAAGGGTGGGGGTGGGACAGGGGTGCCCAGGTTGTTTTTTATTTCGTAAACTTGAGCCTTGCTTGAGATTTTTGATAGCGGGAAGGAATTATTTGCAATAACCAATATTTACGACAAACGCTCTGTACCATTAGGGAGGAAGGTGTGTGTGCACAGGCATGCGCGTGTATGTGTGTGCGTGTGTGCATGTGGGTGCGTGTGGTGAGGTGGGTACACCTGGCAAGGTCAAGGACGGCTTCCTGGAGGAGCTCAGTGTGCACAGAGTCCTAAAGGGTAAGGAGAGGGTTTCCAGGCTGACGGTGTCGGGCAAAGAAAATGGCTTGAGGATTTCTGAGCCACGGAAAGGGGATGAGCCCGACCCAAGTGCACACCACAAGCTGGCCCAGAGTCCAGAATAGAGTCCGTCACCAGAGATGCGCTCAGGTATGGACGTGGGACCCCATGAGCTCTGGCAGCATGCAAGTCTGGAGCTCCGGCTGCCACCGTGGTGCTCTGCGGGCATCCGTCTGCTGAGGAAGCCACACGTGGAGGGGGACAGAGCAGAGCAAAATGGGGGTCCTTCTGATCGCGCCACCCCCAGGCTGTGCACCCCTCCCCCCACACCGGTCTCATTCCTTTCGGTGGGATCTTAGTGTACGGAGGTCCCTGAGCGGCGACATGGAGAACTTGGTGCCTTTGAGAGGCAAGTTAGCGCTGCTCACAGTTTCCATAGAAAGAGAGGCCTGACGGGCCTCCAGGGGCTGCAGGGGTCGATGCAGGTGCGATCAGGAGGCAGGAGAAGGGGTGAGGAGAAAGCTCAGGCCAGAGCCTTCCATGGGGTTTCTGCAGGAAAGGCAAGGCTGGTGGGGGAAACAGTTCCGAACTGGCCAGTTTGTCTTAATAGTCAGCGACTCTGAGGTCCAGGGGTCACCTCCGGTTACCTGGTACCTGACCTTGGGGAGCTTAGGACAGACAGGAGGAACATTGGCTTGTGATAAAGGAGATATTGGAGGATTGTCTAGGCCCAGGGCTGGGTAGTTTGCATATGAGGTTTATGCTCCCCACTCCTGAGCCCTTGGTCTCTCTCTGAATGGGCTAGTCCCCAGAAGGGTGGTGCCTCTCCAGCCAGCAAGGGTTTTTAAGACGTCAGTGAATCTTGGGGCGCCTGGGGGGCTCAGCCGGTTAAGCGTCCGACTTCGGCTCAGGTCATGATCTCACGGTCATGAGTTCGAGCCCTGCGTCGGGCTCTGTGCTGACAGCTCAGAGCCTGGACTCTGCTTCCAATTCTGTCTCCATCTCTCTCTCTCTCTCTACTCCTCCCCTGCTCACGTTCTCTCTCTCTCTCTCTCTCTGTCTCAAAAATAAATAAAACATAAAAAAAATTTTTAGAGATGTCAGTGAATCTTAAGATACAGAAAATAAAAACCATAATTAATACACACCCCCCACCTTGAGATTCTCCAGGTCCATGGGTCAATGACTTCTCTTGCTGCTTAAACCAACCTGGGTTGGATTTTCTGTTGCTTGAAGCTCAAAAGATTCTGTCCAGAACAGCCTCCACCCCCGGTCCCCGCGCTAGCCATCCATGGTAGACTCCTTTCGGTTCCCCAGACAGCCGCTTCCTTTCAGCACAGGGCCTTTGCATGTGCTTCACTGCTTCTCTTGCTCTTTGCCCACCCATCCAGCAGGTGTCAGAACAATGGTCACTTCCGCGGGGAGCGTTCCCCGACCTCCTCCCCGTCGAACGTTAGAGCAAGTCTCAGAGTCTGGGATTCTTTGGTGAATGTCTGATCCCGCCCCAGGACCCTCCGTGTGAGCCCTGTCTAGATCCCCCGTGCCCACCCCCTCACGTGGCGCACAGCAGGTGCACGGCACGGATGAATCGGTGCGTGGGTCACCCTGGGGTCTGCCAGACACAAGTCACACTCAGCATAATCTCACGGGGGAACATTGCAAGCGGGCAGATTCCTCGGTTTCCCGTCTTGAGAGGTTAGCAGTGCTTCCACCAGCAGAGAGCTACCTTCCCGGGCGGAGGGATGGACTCTGCTCACCTGCCTCCTCCTCTCCTGCCCACTTGCAGGCAGACCTGGAGGACATGACGGACCTCATAGAGATGAGGGAGGAGTTGTCCAACCTGGTCGTCAGCGCCATGAAGGAGGCCGAGGAGTACCAGGACTCCTTCGAGAGGTACTCCTACCTCTGGATGGACGACCCCCAGGAGTTCATGAAGAACTTCCTGATCTACGGGCGCGCGATCACCCCAGACGACTTGGACATCCGGGCCGAGGAGACCCTCCCCAAGACGCCGCCCAGCCTCACCCAGTTCCAAGAGCAGGTGCGTGCGAGCCTTGCCACCCCCCGCTCGGAATCACCCCCTACTCCTTGTGAGGGGGAGGTCACTGGACTCGAATCAAACCTCAGGTGAATTCAGGAAGAGGGGGCACGCCCCGTCCTGCAGGGCCGTGGGGGGAAGCCCGGGGGTCGGTCCAGAGGGGAAGGTGTGACTCACAGCCTGGAAGGAATGGGTGAGGCAGGGCAAGGGGACTTAGGATGGGCTAGTGGGAATCACGGCAGTGGACTCTGGGCGTCCCTCGTTGTTGGGACCGGGCCCTGGGGTGCTTAGGACAGGGGAATATTGGCTCTGAGGGCAAAGAGGGTGGTTGGGGGGGTGGGGGCTCTGGCTCGGTTTCTTCTCTGTCTGGGAATCCGCCAGCCTTGGGAGGGTCGGTCCCACCAGGCTCAGCAAGGCTGCAGGTACCTGAGCAGAAAGATCGAACATAAGAAAACAGTTACTACACAAACCTCTGCCTCTTGCCCACGCCCGCGGTGACAGGGAGTCGCCCATGAGCGGCCGTGACCCACCTGCAGGGGAGATGTGCGCCTGGGCCGATTTCGCCAAACAAGGGTGGGGGCGGCTGGGGGAGCGTGGGAGCCCCGAGAGTGGAAAGCAGTGTGAAGATGGCTGAGTTCAGGGTGCCCTGCCCCCACCCCCGCCCCGACCGCATTCACCTGATGGCCTCTGGCCTGTTCTGCAGAGGCCGTGCTGGCCTTGCCGCCAGCTTGCGTGAGCTGGGGACGGGCCGCCAGGCTGCGGGGAGGCCCGGGGGCGCTAGGACAGGAAGCAGTACCGTGCAGGAGGGGCCAGCCTCCGCCCACAGCTGCCCGCCGGTGAGCCACCGCCCCACCCCGTCTTGCAGATCGACTCCTACGAGGAGCTGTATGAGGAAGTGTCCAGGTGTGAGAACACCAAGGTGTTCCACGGCTGGCTCCAGTGTGACTGCCGCCCCTTCAAGCAGGCTCTGCTCAACATCATCAGGCGCTGGGGCTTCATGTTCAAGCGTCACCTGAGCGACCACGTCATCAACAGGTGGGCGCCGGGACCCCACGGCCCATGCCGCCGTCGGGCCCAATAAGTATGCTTTCGTGGGGCGGCTGGAGGTCCGGCTTGGAGGCCAGTGGCCCCCAGCAAGGGGTGGGGGGTCCCAGCAGAAAGGTGTCACCGGCTGTGATCGAACGCCCTGTGCTTCGTTCAACCCCTGTTTGTGGAGCACGGGCAGCATTTGCAGCCTGGAGGGGAAGAAGCAGGCCGACGTGTGGCCGGCGGACTGGCAGCCGCGCAGTTAGAGGCAGCAGTCAGGGCTCTGAGGCGCACGGTGCCGGGAACCAGGAGGCCAGTCTGAGAGGAGATGGTGAGGTGTAGGGGGAGGGTCAAGAGCAGGTGCCCGGAGGTGGACGGGAGCTCTCCCTTCTCAGCACGGCCCTGCAGCGTGACAGGCGAGCCCTCCCTGCTGGCCGCCGCCTCAGGTGGACCTCACCCTCCCGATGGAGGGTGGCACCTGTCACCGGGGCCTCTGGTTCAACAGCCTGGCTGACCTGGAGGACTTCATGAAAGTGGCCAGGATGGGCTTAAAAAAGTCCCTCAAGGAGGGGGATTATGACGGTCTCGTGGAGGTGATGGGGCATCTGATGAGGGTCAAGGAGAGGCAGGTGGCCACCGACAACATGTTTGAGCCCCTGAAGCAAACCATCGAGCTGCTCAAGACCTACGGGGAGGAGATACCGGAGGAAACCCACCTGAAGCTGCAGGTTTACAGTGGCCGGGTGCCCCGCCGTGCAGGGGAGGGGAGGGGGGAGCAGCCCAGTGCCCAGGGCTGGACAGGGTGGGGGAGGGGGGTGTGCAGGGAAGAGGGGAGGGGGGGAGGCAGCCCAGTGCCGGGCAGGGTGGGGGGCCTTGCCTTGGGGGGTGCAGGCTGCTTGAACAAGGGTGAGGCCTCATAGGTGGGATCTGCAGGAGAAGCCTCCCCTCTGGGCTCAGGCACCTGTGGGGGTGGGGGCACACTCCTACAGGGGTGGGGGCACCAAGGGGGCCTATAGGGTGGAGCCAGTGGTCCCTCCATTTAATTGCTGAATTAAAAATGCCTTTGTACCCACACCTGCCCCCAAGGACGGGTCACCCCTGGGAGCAGGGGATGGTGGACAGAAAGCGGGGTCAGAAAGGTCCTGCGGAGGTGGGGGACAGGGCCGGGAGGCCAAGGCAGGGCCAGCTCCCCAACCCCGGAGGGGGACCGGGGCCACTGCTCTGGGCGGTCCCCAGCCCGGCAGGCCCCCGGTCAGCCCAGCTTTCCCGGTGGCAGGGCAAGGCGGGGAGGAGGAGGGCCCAGGTGGCCTTTGAGGGCACTTCGAGGCTGACTTGGCAAACGCCAGGGCAGCTGTGTGTGGCCTCGGGGTGTGGGCTCGGACAGATGAGGTCCTGGGTCCTGAAGTCACTGCCCAGCCCCCCGAGAGTCCACCTCGTCCCTGTCTCCCCTGTCTGCTCTGCTCTGGGTGCCGGCACAGACCCCGCAGCAGAGGGAGTGGCAAGACTCGGGGGGAAAGGGGAAGGGGGGGGAAAGGGGAAGGAGCCGGAAGGCTCACGGCACCTGCTTCAGAGACAACTGTGCTGTCGCCATAGGCGACAGGGCTGGGGGCTGCCCCTTTCTGCACAGGCCAGTTGCGGGCGAGGATTTGCAGGCCCCAGGGGCAACTAGCGTGACAAAGTGGGGTTTGAGATGTGCCACCGCTGATGGAGATGTTAATCATAGAGGAACGGGAAACAAGGTCTCCTTTTTTCTTTTAATGTTTATTTTTGAGAGAGAGAAAGAGACAGAGAGTGACTGAGGGAGGGGCAGACAGAGAGGGGGAGACACAGAATCCGAAGCAGCTCCAGGCTCTGAGTTGTCAGCACAGAGCCCAACGCGGGGCTCGAACTCACAGACTGCGAGACCGTGACCTGAGCCGAAGTCGGTTGCTTAACCGACTGAGCCCCCCAGGCGCCCCAAGTCTCCTTTCTTTTGTGGGCGAAGCATCCGCGGGCTGGGATTTTTTTTTTCTTCACGATATTTTAGGATTAGGGCCCAATATTTGCTCAGGTGTGGAGAACTCAGGAACTACCAAAATTCATCTGATTGTCAAAGCCATTCTCAAACTGGCAAAATTCTAGACACGGAGAGAAGGTTGGTGGTTGCCCCGGGACGGGCTGGGTACAGGTGCAGAGAACACCTGGGACCAGTTCTTTACGGCAAAGGACAGTTGTGTGTGTGTGAAGCGGGGGGTGGGGATGTGGTCACACGGACCTAGACATGGGCTCGATTGCTTAGGACGACACATGCACACAACACATGCACACGCACATGTTACAAATATGCACACCTTATGTGTACACATGCACATGCGAATACATGCACACTACTCGTGCACATATGCACATGCTCACTTGTGCACACATATGCACATACGTGCACATGAGACAGATACCTGCACAGGCAAATACATGTGCACACTACTCATGTGTGCTCACGTGCACGTATATGCACATGAGACACGGACACCTGCAGGTGCACACTCGTGCACATGCATACACACATGACACGGACACCCGCACGTGCAAATACATGTACATACTCATGCACACACTTATGCACATACATGTACACAGATGCACACGTGGATGACCCCTCCACAAGCACACACTTGTGCACACATACGCAGATTCACGCACATGCAACAGGGACACCCACACATGCAAATACATGCACACACTACTCATGCACACGCACACATGCACATGTGACACATGCATACACGTGCACGTGTGACACATGTGCACACATGGCACGGACACCCACATGTGCAAATACATGCACATGCACCCATGCATATGTGACACACGCATACACGTGCACATGTGACACAGACGCCTGCACGCGCAAATACATGCACACACTCATGCACTGATGGAATCGGGTTAAAACAGGGTGAAAACAGACAAGTTCTGCCATCCGGTTCGTGGAAACGTGCCGGTGCTGGTTTCCTGGCTGGGTGTTGAGCCGCAGCCGTGTGAGACGCCGGCCGGGGGAGGCACACAGGACCCTCTACTGTTTTTGCAACTCCCTGCGCGGCCATAACGTTTCAGGATAGAAGCTTTCTTAAAATGACGGAAAAGGAACGGTCCCGCCTCGATGTGCCGTAGGAGCTGCCGGAGCAGTGGGCCAACACCAAGAAACTGGCCATCCAGGTGAAACAGAACGTGGCGCCCCTCCAGGCCAACGAGGTCAACATCCTGAGGCGGCGGTGCCAGCAGTTTGAGGTGCTGCCACCCCGGGGGTGGGGCCCGCACCCTCCACGCGGCCGGGCCCGCGGAGGGTGACGCGGCTGCTCCTCCCTCAGCTCAGGCAGCACGAGTTCAGGGAGAAGTTCCGGAAAGAAGCGCCATTCACCTTCACGGACCCCGACCCCTACAAGTCCCTGAACAAGGTACGTTGGTCAAGGCCCTGGTGCCTCTCAGCCATTCCTCATGGGAGTCCAGAAGCACGGACTCGACGTCCCCGGGGCTGTGCGCACACGTGGGTGTCCCCGCGAACCCCAAGTCCCGTCCTGGAGGTGTGTGTCCCTGCATGGGGCGAGGAACATCCCGCAAGCCTGGCCATCCCGCCCGGCCACTCAGCCCCGCCGTACCTCCTCCAGCCCCGGCTTCTTCACCCCCGGCTTCTTTACCCCTAGCAGCTCCCTGGCACCTTCCCCTCCCTGCCATCGTGTGCAGCCCGTGCCCAAGCCTAACCTTGTCCCCCTCTGTCTCCGCTCTTTAGTCCATGGCCAGCGTCCAACGCGCAAGTTCCGTGGGTCTGAGCCTGACAACCCACTCGGGCTCAGGCCTGCGGCCTCTTTCAGGGGGAGCGTGTGGGGCACGTGGGAGTTAGCGCCGGAGACCCCAAAATGCCCTCCCCTAGCCTCTGCCCTTCCCACGCAGCTTCGGGGTTACCATTCCCCAAGGTCGTCCCGGTCCTGCAGGGTCACAGCCCCAAGCCCCGTGGGAGGTGCCCAGCCTGTCCTGGAGCCCGCGGAGCCAGGGCTGGATTCTGCAGAGGGATCCGGTGTGAGCTTGTTTAGGAACTGGGTGTGCGCGCACGAAAGGCCTCTTGGAGCGGCCCGCACGCGCGGGGAGCCCGCCTTCACACCCGCGCAGAGACGCGCGTACTTAACACCAAAGCGCCCATTCTCACTCGCCCGGCTTGGGGTGACTCTCGCTTTCTTCCTCTTACCTAGACTTCTGTCAAAGCAATCAAACGTTACATAATATTTAATAAGGTAAAAATAAAAAAAAAAAAGAGTGTAAAAGTTAGGAAAGCCTGGAACTCTCAGGAAGAAGTTGGGCATTCACATGGAGTCCGTTCACTTCTTGAGCCTGAACCGCCTTCCTACCCGATCAGAAGCAGGGGGCATCTGAAGGCAGGAGGGGAGGGGAGGGACCGTTGCTCCCTGGTCGGTGCGCGGGGCTGGGACACAGCAGGGCAATGGCGATGACCCCGAGAAGGTGCACCAGGGATGTGGCGGGGGAGGGGGGGCAAGAGGGAGGCCAGCACTGAGCCCGAGCAGTGCTGGTTACTGCCTCCCTCGCCCGTCCCACAGCAAATAAAGAGCATCGCGTCCATGGAGAGCATCATGGACTCCCTGTGCAAGTCCGGGAGCCTGTTCGAGGTCACGGTCCCAGACTACAAGCAGCTCAAAGCTTGTCACAAGGAGGTCCGCCTGCTGAAAGAGCTCTGGGACATGATCGTCATGGTGAGGGGGATGGGCGGCACCAGGTGTGGGCAGGGCAGGCCAGCGCCACGAGGACCTGGGGAGGGGCGGGGGGTGGGGTTGCTCTGCACCTCCTGCAGCCCGGCCCCGAGAGGAAGTGCTCCCGCTGTCTTCCCACAAGGATGCAGCAGTGCGCGGGGTGCAGGCGCCCGCTCTTCAAGGGTAGGTAGCGCACGAGCACCTGTTGGCTTCTGCTGCCTCTCCCCCCACCCGGCTCCCCCGTTTTCAGAGCTATGTTAGCTCTTTTCTCTCATTTCCTGGAGCCAACTTCAGAATCTTTGTCAAATCCTCCTCCCCTCCAAGAGAACACCGTTACGCCTTGATACGGAACGGAATCTTCTCCGCGAGCGAATCTGGGAAGAACTGCCCTCCCGGCGTGATTCAGGGTCTCTTCGTTTATTTTACTGCTCGGTAGATCCTAGTACGATGTGGGCAATGTCTTGGTTCTGACCACGCTGAGCCTACGCGGTGCTCACACAGGGGGAAACGTCTCTGGAGTCCCAGGCTCTCTCAGAACCGCTCCTAACGAGAGAGGATAGATTGGAGCCTCTTGATACTTACCTTCCACACTTAGCTGAGCTTGAGTCTCCTGTGTATGAAGGTCATCCCAGGACGCAGTCGGTAAAGTCAGAGAGGATGCACGGCCGCACTTCCCCGTGATAAATACCAGGCAGCCCGGACTAGAGAATCGAGCCTACGTTTCCCGGGAGGGAACAGTAGGCATTTACAGCCAGAATATTTCAGGGGAAATTCTCCAGACCAAACTGGCTGGGACACTTTTAGGATAACAGGATACAGAATAAGCTTAAATCTACCAGAAAGAGCCACGGATGTGATTCAGGTTTTTTGTCTTAGCGTATCTTCAAGGCTGGTCTCTTGGAAACACCCCCACCTTTCTCTCTTTATGTAACAAGTAGTCTTGTCCAGCCCTGGCCTCCCTGCCTCAAGCGCCTGTGCCGATAATCTCATTCCTTTGATGCCAGCTACGCATCCATTTTCAGCCCACCCTAAACTGAAGGCTGGGGGCTCTGTGGTCTTTGGGCTCCACCGTTGGTAGGGTTTTTCCCAGGGGGAGACTCTGTGTCTTCAATTTTCTCCTAACATGTTGTCATCAGTCAGTATAAGCTAGGTGACTCTGCACTAACAAATAGCCCTTAAAGAAAGCTCTGTGTTGTTAACAGCAAAAGCATATTTCTCGCTTGTGCCAAGTCCACACGCTGGTTCCAAGCAGCCCTGGGGCGGCTCAGCGATCCAGGCTGTGTAGCCACACATGTGTCCGTGATTGCCAAGGCGACAGAACTCTGAGTTGAGCCCTGGCAATGACAGTGCTTCTGCCCCCAAGTGCCAGGCATCATCACGTGGTCGAAGCAAGTCAAGTGGTCCCACCAAGAAGTAGAGGGGCCTTTGGGGTGCCCGAGGGGGGTTCAGTTGGTGGAGCGTCCGACTCCAACTCAGGTCACGATCTCATGGTTCATGAGTTCATGCCCCGCGTTGGGCTCTGGGCTGACAGCTCAGAGCCTGGAACCTGCTTCGGATTCTGTGTCCCTGCTGAGAAGTGGCAGCGCCCACCACAGGAGTCTGCCAAAATCTATCTTAACTGCTGACTTGTAAGTTGTATCTGTACCACTGGGTTTTCCCCCACTGGTATCCGTCCACCTGACCACCTGGTGATTCCCCAGGAGCCACGGTAGGAAGGTAACGCGGCTGTCTTCCCGAACCTTCAGCGAGCTATCTCCACCTCAGGTGAACACCAGCATCGACGACTGGAAGACCACCAAGTGGAAAAATATCAACGTGGAGCAGATGGACCTAGACTGTAAGAAGTTTGCCAAGGACGTGAGGTCCCTGGACAAGGAGATGAAAACGTGGGACGCCTTCGTGGGGCTGGACAACATGGTAAAGAACATGATCACCTCCCTGCGTGCCGTCAGCGAGCTGCAGAACCCCGCCATCCGGGACCGCCACTGGTACCAGCTCATGCAGGCCACCCAGGTAATGCGCCCGGCGGCTGGCCGACACTCCATTCTGTCAACTGGTTAAGCCAGTTTCCGGGGGGCGGGGGGGTTGGCGCTCAGAAATGGCCGTGTGACGACGGGAAGGAAGGAGAGGGGGTGTGGAAGGGGTTTGAGGACTGGGTGGCACTATGCCAGCACCTGGTTCTGTTACCAGAGCAACAGTGCCCGAGCCTCAGCCCTGCTTGCTATTAACACAATAGCATTATTAACACAGTCGCTAATAACGTCAATAGCGTTGATCCCTGAGCCGGGGTGTGAGTCTCCGGGGCTGCTACATAGCAGAACCACACACCGGGGGCTAAAACCACAGAAGTGTGTTCTTTCGTGACTCTGTGGCTGGAAGTCTGAAATCAGGGTGCGGGCAGGGGTCTCTCCCTCTGAAGTCTCCCAGGGACAGTCTTCCGCTGCCTCTTCCAGCTTGTGGTGGCCCCAGGCTTTCCTTGGCTCATGGCTGCGTCCCTCGTCCCATCAATATCTGTCTCTGTGCCCACATGGCTTTTTCTTGTGCATTTCAAAGCACCCTCTCCTCTATCTTACAAGGGCACCTGGGTTTAGGTCTCACACGGATAATCCAGGATGATCTCATCTCAAGATCCTTAACATCTACAAAGGCCCTGTTTCCCCATGAGGTCCTGTTCTGAGGTCCGGGTGGACATGAACTTGGGAGAAACCTTTCAGACCGCTACGGGTGGGCTCTGCTATTACTCAGTTTTACCGGGAGAAAAGGTGACTCGCCCAAGTCACGGAGCCCGTCAACGGCGGCACCGACCTTCCGCACGCTCCCCCTGCAGCCCGGATGACTTGCTAACCCGCCTGTCTCCCCAAGGGACAGGGACGTCTGTCCAGTGCAGACGACCTTACGCAGAACGTGCCTCTCTCCTCCCCCAGGTGAAATTTGAAATGTCAGAGGAGACCACCCTGGCCGACCTACTGCAGCTAAACCTCCACAAATATGAGGACGAAGTGCGAAACATCGTGGACAAGGCTGTGAAAGAGTCCGGGATGGAAAAGGTCTATTTTTTGGTCCAAAGCGACGCGTGCTCTGTACGGGGTGACGCCGAAGCTGGCCCACCAGCCCACTGCCTACAAGCATCTCATTTCACGTGGGGTCCAGCGGTCACTTAACACACAAAAAAAACAAAGTTTGGTGGGCTTTCTCTTAACCAACCCTCCCCCCAAATATTTCCAGAACTTATTACAGAGAAAAGGATCCCACCCCTCCACCCCACCCCACCACCCCCAGCTATAGCTCTGACTCCTGCGTGCAATGGCAGGCACATTTAACAATACTCCGAGCTCTCTCCTCTCATGGGGCACCCTTGTTTGTGGCTTCAGAGGAGAGGCTGAAGGAGGGAAGGCAGGAGGGCTGGCCGCTGGCTGGCTGGGGCGGTCCCAGGACACAGGGAGACTGGGGAGGATTCCTTCTGCAATTCAACTCTCTCTCCTCACCTGTTTGGCAAGCGTGAGTTGTCACGTTTGGGCTTTCTTTGAGCTGTAATTCACCATCCCACTCACCTGCATAACACGTAGAGTTCAGTGGCTTTTGTCTGTTCATAGCTGTGCGCAAGCATCGCACAGTAGAATTATTCAATGTTAGGACATTTCCACCAACTCAAAAGGAAAGCCATACCCTCTAGAAATCCCCCCATCTTCCCATGCATCCCTGTCCCTCCTCTAAGCAACCTGAACCCACTGCCCCTATGGATTTGCCCATTCTGACATCTCATATACATGGGGTCACACAACATATGGCCTTTTCTCTCTGGCTTCTTTCACGTGGCGTGATGCCTTCAAGGTCCGGGCGCACGGGAGTCTGTGTCCGAACTTCATTCCCTTTTATGGCTGAATGACATGCCAATTATCTGTTCCTTTTATTTATCTGTTAATGGACAGTTGGCCTGTTTCTCCTCTTTGGCGGTTGTCAGCTTCGTTGGTATGAACGTTCCGGTTTTCTCAAAGCAGGGCTTCATGCTGTGTTCTAGAGAACTCTGGGTCCTTCTCAGCCCCTCCTGCTGGCCGCCGAGTGACCTAGTTTCTGTGTCCCCTGAAAGGTCCTGAAAGCCCTGGACAGCACCTGGTCCACCATGGAGTTTGAGCACGAGCCGCACCCACGCACAGGCGTCATGATGCTCAAGTCGGATGAGGTGCTGGTGGAGACGCTGGAGGACAACCAGGTACAGCTGCAGAACCTGATGATGTCCAAGTACCTGTCCCACTTCCTGGAAGAGGTGACGAGCTGGCAGCAGAAGCTGTCCACGGCGGACTCGGTCATCTCCATCTGGTTTGAGGTCCAGAGAACCTGGAGCCACTTAGAGAGCATCTTCATCGGCTCCGAAGACATCCGCGCCCAGCTGCCGGAGGACTCCAGGCTCTTCGACAACATCGACCGGCAGTTCAGGGTGAGCCCAGCCTTCCTCCTCCTCCTGGGCTTTTTCAGAAACGGCTCTGCTGGAGCAAACGCAGCTGCTGACGCCCCGGGGACCCGTCTCTTCCCAGGCCCTGATGGAGGAAGCAGTGAAAACGCCCAACGTGGTGGAGGCCACCAACAAGCCCGGCCTCTACGACACACTCGAAAACCTGAAGAAGAGGTGGGTCCCCACACCTGTCCAGGAAGGGAGGCGTCCTGGCTGCAGAGACCTGAGCCATCAGCCCCCCGCCAGCCAGGACAGGGCAAAATCTCCTTCCTGGGGGCTCATGCTCCGGCCACATGGTGCCACGCCGGCCACGTAGCGTGTGTCCGGCCTCGGAGACACGCCCACAGCATGTCAGGTCGGAAGGTCTGAATTTCATGGGCTGTGAGCACCAGACCAGGTGTCTCCAGGGCTGTCAGTCCAGCGCGGACGGGAGGGGCTGAAGGAGGGCTTCCCTAGACTGGGCCTCACCAGCCTCGTCTCCTGCTCCTAGCCTGGCTGTGTGCGAGAAGGCCTTGGCGGAATATTTAGAGACCAAAAGACTGGCTTTCCCGAGGTTCTACTTTGTCTCCTCGGCTGACCTCCTAGACATTCTCTCCAACGGAAACGACCCCGTGGAGGTAGGCGGGCCCCTGGCACCCCAAGGCCAGGCCGGCTCCAGGCGGCCCCATGCTTGCCCCCGCGGTAGCCCTTGCCAATTGGAGGCAGGTGTGTGGATGTCACTCACCTCCACAAGGTCATCCACGCCAGGAACTGCTGGGGGCCTGGCCTGAAAGCCTGCCAGACGTGTCTCAGGTCCTGTCCTGGACCTCCCAGTGCCTCGTTTTCCTCATCTGGAAAGTGGGTTAGATGCCAGGAGCTTGGTGAGCTGCTGCTTCTCAGAGAGATGCCCACTGGCTGGGTGGCCTCCAGCTCATCCTAGCAGACCCCAGGCCCTGAGAGCCAGGACATGTTTCCTCGAGGCCCTTCTGGAAGAGAGAAGGGGTAACTGAGCAGGTGGGGGGAAATGATGACTATACTTTATTTGAATCATAAAGTCACGGGGCGCACAAGAAAGTCTGCATGGGGTGGCCCAGGGCCTGGGACAGGCCTTGTCGAGGACACAGAATCTTCCGGAGCAGACATTTGTCTCTAAGTGCCGGGTCCCGCCTCCGAGCCCTCCGCCGGGCCCTTGCTCGGTCACGCGTGTTTGGTTATCACCGATCAGATCGTGTGCCCCGCCGCCCCAGTTCCTGGTTCACGGGCCCGGCATCTGTCCCGCCCCACCCCAGGTGACCCGCCACCTGGCCAAGCTCTTCGACAGCCTGTGCAAGCTCAAGTTCCGCCTCGGGGACGACGGGAAACCTCTCAAATTTGGCCTGGGCATGTACAGCAAGGAGGACGAGTACGTGGACTTCGACCAAGAGTGTGATCTCTCAGGGCAGGTGAGCGCCGCGCGCATGTCTGTGGTGGAGGGACAGCAGGGACCTCCGACAGGGGTGTGGGCACGGCCACCGGCCCGCGACAGTCCTTCTCCTGAATACGTGCTTCACCAGCTTCCTTACAGTGTTTCCGGGGGGGGGGGGGTCTCACCTGCACAGCCTGAGGCGCGTCTTGAGAGAAAACAGCGAGAAGAGGAGAGGCAGGGAGGGGAGAGGTTTACCGATGCCGGTCAGCTGTTCGGGGGCTTGGGGGCTGGGGGACTGCCTGGAGGGGCCCAGAACCGTCGGCGTTAGGCCTTGGACTGACCAGAGAGCTCTCCTCGCCTCGGGCGGCCCCTTCCCTCTCCAGCCTCCCTGAGAGGCCCCCTCCCGCCAACAGCAAATGTCCAGCAGCCCCTTGTCCCCCCCGCCATCTCATTGCCCAACTCAGCAACCAAATTGATTTTGATATCATCCTAAACGAAATATAACTCGGAGATAAATCAGCTGGAGGAGGAGGGAGGGAAATCTCAGGGGCGCCTGGGTGGCTCCATCGGTTAAGAATCCGACTTAGCTCAGAGCATGATCTCACAGATCATGAGTTCAAGCCCTGCGTCGGGCTCTGTGCTGACAGCTCGGAGCCTGGAGCCTGCTTCAGATTCTGTGTCTCCCTCTCTCTCTGCCTCTCTCTCTCTCTCTCAAAAATAAATGTTAAAAAAAAAACCACAGGAAAATCTCAGGGCAGGGATGGCAGGGGCCAGGGCAACAGCCAGTCATGGAGGTGTGTTCAGACCCGCTCCCCCACCCCCCACCATTAGCTCCTTACAGACACAGCCACTAGCTGCTGCAAGGGCGGCCTACACTGTGTTGAGTCTAAAAGAAAAACCAACCCAATTGTCCTGTTTCGGTCCCCCCACCCCACCAGCAGTGGTTAGTTGAGGGTATTTCCAAGTACAAAGAAGGCTTGTCTGCAAGTTTGTCCCACTCGACCCTCTTGGACCCTGACCCGAGGCACCTGAGCAGCAAGAACACGCCAGGGACTCAAGAGGACAGAGGCCGTGTCTCCCAACATCGGCAGCGCCCTAGGGGCTCAGACATAGCTTGTCTTCTCTTCTAGAATTTTCTCTGGATCCCCTCCCCTGTCTGCCTGGAGATCAGGTGCACACATGAGTGCCCAGCCCAGTGCAAACAAGTCTTGAGGGGGCACCACTGAATGGGCTTCCCAAGTGTATTTTTTTAAGTGGGTCATCCTTCCTGCATTATAAAAACCTTGACTTTTCCACCCTGGGGTGACACTGATGACCAATGGTGTTTGTGTGTGTGTGTGTGTGTATGTGTGTGTGTGTATATATATATAATTTATTATTATTTTTTAATGACAAAGCAAGTGATTGGAGCTCGGTGAGCTCAGGGCCCATCGGGTCAGCGTGGCTGTCGTCCCCAGGTGGAAGTCTGGCTGAACCGCGTGCTCGACCGAATGTGTGCCACCCTCCGACACGAGATCCCGGAGGCCGTGGTGACGTATGAGGAGAAGCCGAGGGAGCAGTGGATCTTTGATTACCCGGCCCAGGTCTCAGGCTTGGGTTGGGGGGGCGGGGAGGGGATGGCGGTGTTCACCTGCTCCGAAGTCCGTCCAACCGGGAACAGCCTACCTGCCCGGTAGGGACCGTGTCACCAGAAGTGACGCTTACAGCGCGGGCGTCTGTTTTCAGATTGCGCTCACGTGCACGCAGATCTGGTGGGCCACCGAGGTGGGCCTGGCGTTTGTGAGGCTGGAGGAAGGCTTTGAAAACGCCATCAAAGATTACAACAAAAAGCAGGTGCGTGGTCCCGCGGGTCTGTCCGTCCGCAACTCTGCCGGGAGATTCCCAGAGGCGTCTGTTCTGAGGCTGTGCCCTCCGGGACTGCCCTTTCTGTCAGTCGCTCAAAAGCACTCAAATCTTGCCAAGCCCCAGTGGCTCCGCCCAAAGGGAACGGCTTTAGAAATACACAACTTTAGGGGCCCCCCGGGGGGCTCAGTCCATTAAGCGTCTGACTTTGGCTCAAGTCATGATCTTGCGGTGTGTGGGTTCGAGCCCCGCCTCAGGCTTTGCAATGACAGCTGGCAGCCTGGAGCCTGCTCCCGATTCTGTGTCTCCCTCTCTCTCTCTGCCCCTCCCCTGCTCATGCTTGTGCTCGCTCTCTCTCTCAGAATGAATAAATGTTAAAAAAAAAAAAAACTTATTAGAAATACATAACGTTAATTTTTTTCCCTGGAAATCATCAAATGCTACCATGAGTCTTTTAAAAAAGATTCTTGGTTTGGGCTGCCTGGGTGGCTCAGTCGGTTAGCCATCCAACTCTTGGTTTCAACTCAGGTCACGATCTCAGGGTCTGGGAGTTCGAGCCCCATGTTGGGGACTGCACTGACAGCACAGAGCCTGCCTGGGATATTCTCTCTCTCTACCTCCCTCCCTCCCTCCCTCCCTCTCTCTATCTCTCCCCCTCCTTCACTCTAAGTAAATAAGCATTTTAAAAGATTCTTGGTTAGAAATTTAGAATCTAAAGATAATTTTTTACATAAAAGAGGGAAAAGCTACCCATAATCCCACCACCCTGATATGCCACCTGTCTACAAACTTGAATGTAAACTTCTAATCTTTCCACGTGTGTATGATTGATGTGTAAATAATAAACTATCTGCCCGGTTTCAAACGCCCGTTTTTACTGAATGCCCACCATCTCCCCGTGGCGTTAGATGTTTCTCACGCTACGTCATCTTTAGAGTCTCGGCGGTATTCCATCAGGGGCTGCTCCGCTTACCTCGCCCCCCCCCCCCCATTGAGGGATATTAAGAACTTTTTCTGTGCTTCGTTTTTGTAAACAAGAGCATGATGCTCTTCCTGACCCTGCCCTACCATGAGCTCCCAGGGGATCCGGGGCAGGGGTGAGGGCAGCGGGAGCAGCGCCCAGGCAGCCCTCAGAGGCCCAGCCCAGGTACCTCCACTCCCGCAGATCAGCCAGCTGAACGCGCTCATCACCCTGCTCATCGGAAACCTCAGCGCGGGCGACAGGATGAAGATCATGACCATTTGCACCATCGACGTGCACGCCCGGGACGTGGTCGCCAAGATGGTCACGGCCAAGGCACGGGCGCCTGGGGAAGGGTCCGGTGTTGGGGGACCCCAGCCCCCCGTTAGTGCCTCTCCCTGGGGAGGCGACTCTATTCCTGGCGGCAGCCACGTCCCCTGCCCCTGCTTCCCACACATCCCTCCCTGAGACTCACCCCTGGTGAGCAGTCAGGTGAGCAGTCCAGGGGGAGGGGCTAGCTCACTCGTCAGCAGGATTGTGCTGGGGTGGAGCCTGGAGGAGGGACGGGGTGGGGCGGGGGTTCTTCCCAGGTCAGGTGTGGCCCTCACGCTCCCCCTACTCCCCTGCAGGTGGAGAGCTCCCAGGCCTTCACCTGGCAGTCGCAGCTCCGGCATCGCTGGGATGAGGAGAAGCAGCACTGCTTTGCCAACATCTGCGATGCCCAGATCCAGTACTCATACGAGTACCTGGGCAACACGCCGCGGCTGGTCATCACTCCGCTCACCGACAGGTGAGGGCTGCAAAGCTCGCCGCCCCCCGAGCAACCTGGGAAAGGAGCCCACCTGCTTTCTGAGGACCCTTCCCTGTGCTTCCTCGCTCTGTCAGACCCGAACGTCCCCTGCCGCCGAGGCTGATGGAACCAGGCGCTTGGGTCAGGGAGGCCTGGGTTCAGACTCCGTCCCGCCGCCGGGCGGGCACCCAGCCTCGGGCGCCGTGTTCTTCTCCGATGGCTTCGACGCTAGCTGTGTGGTCGTGGGGGAGCTGCTTAGCCTCTCTGGGGGCCAGCAAAGTGGGGGTGACGAGGGAGCTTGTGGGAGAACGAATGATTTAATGAGACAAAGCGCTCTGACCGACCCGGAGGTGCTCAGAGTGAGCCCTCCAAGGTAGTGAGGGGACTGTCGCTGGTTTAGTCGGATGCGCGGTGGCCACAGCGCCCATGCTGCGCGTCCGCCCCAGGATAGTGCATCTCATGCACTCGCCGGGCCAGTCCCTGTGCCCCCCTGGGGTCCCGTGGGTGCACCGTGAGCATAAGCTGACCCAACAGCGACAGGAAAGGGGGCGGCCATGGGGTCCCCACACACGGGATGACCCGAGGTCCCTTGCAGATGCTACATAACCTTGACCCAGTCCCTGCACCTGATCATGGGCGGGGCCCCCGCCGGCCCTGCCGGGACGGGCAAGACCGAGACAACCAAGGATTTGGGCAGGGCCCTGGGCACCATGGTGTACGTCTTCAACTGTTCGGAGCAGATGGACTACAAGGTACGCTCCCAGGCCCGGAGGGGGTGGCCAGAGGCCCCTGTGGGGACGGCAGACCGCACCCTCCCTGCCCCAAGCTCGTTCTAGATGTCTGGACGCCGCAGGCCGAACAGGGGGGAGGAGAGGCACCGGGCTCCCGCTTTGCGGAGGCTCTGTGCCCAGCAGTCAGGCTCAGCGGCGGCGGCCCTGCGAGCCGTCTTGGCCCTCCAGGAAGCTGGGGCCTCGCGGATGTGACTGACATATCTGCAGGAGGCTCCCAGGGTCAACACACCGAGCCCCGAATGTCCTGACCCGCCCTCAGGGGTAACCTCCTCCCAGGCTTGGCTCCAGCCTCCCCCCGCCACCAGGCGGCTGGGTACTCTAGACAGAGGGAGCATCTCCGTCGTGGCTCATCCAGCCTGGGCCTTCCGGGTAAAAGCAAGTCCAGGCAGGCTTAGGAGGGGAGGCAGTCCCTGGAGACTGCGCAGATGGTGTCGGTTTCCAAGGCCCCGGCCCCGGGAGAGAGCATACCCGCCCGCCCGCAGCCCCGTAGAGCAGAAGAGCTGGGGGTGGGCCTGCGGGGGCCTCCCGTCCCCTCCCCACCTGCATATGAGCCCCGGGGCCTAACCCTCCTGACGTTGAGGTTCGGCCGGCCGCCTCTCTTCTCACCAGCAAGGCCTTGGTCCATGCCAGCCTCTGGAGTCCGGAGAAGTAAAACCTGAGCCTGGACGCCCCAGACGGAGTGTGACGCTCCCCGGGCCCCTGCAGAAACACTGAAGGCCCCGATCACCCAGCTGAGGACTGGGGGAGACACAAACATCTAAAAGAAAACCTGACACCCACACCCCACCAGCCCCTCTGAGAGAAGCCCCCTCCCTTATGTGCAAGAGGAACATTGCAAGGGCTGCGTTTTACACAAATATGCTCGTCTGAGCCGTGGGGGTTGGGGGGGCAGGGAAGCCCCCCCCCCAGGAGATCACAGGGGATGGGTGGGCTTTTCCTGGAAGCCACCTCCACGCGGTATTAACCCCACCTGGGGCATGGGCACCGGCCTGCCGGCCTGACCCTCAATCCGCAAACCGTGGACAGGACATGAGGCGCTGGAGGGGTGGCAGTGGGGGGCCCCTGGCAGGACCGGTGCCGCCCTCTGCGTGTCTTCCTCTCCCCAGGGCTCCCTTCTCCCCTCTCACCCCCTCTAGTCCTGTGGCAACATCTACAAGGGCCTGGCCCAGACTGGAGCCTGGGGCTGCTTCGACGAATTTAACCGAATCTCGGTGGAGGTCCTGTCGGTGATTGCTGTGCAGGTAGGGCCCCCTGTGGCCTGCGGGGCTTCGTGCGTGTGGCGAGGGCTGCTCTGGCACAGAGACGGGAGGTCTCCCCCGGGCTGTCCCTCAGGGGCCCGGGGTCCGGAAAGGCATACAGAAGCCAAGCCAGTAGGAATCGGATACAGCAGCGTCATGTAACCAACTGCGGATGAGGGGCTGACGAATTCTGCTTGGAGGACGGGAGGGACAGAGCTGCTTGTGACAGGTGTCAGTGAAGGATGGGATAGCAGTGCTGAGTGGGGGCAGGGGGAGGAGAAGGAAATATGCCCATGTGCTTGGGGAACGCACCACGGGGATGCTGGGACCAGGTGGGGACAGGATGCTCAGGTGGATGACAGCCTGTGCACCCACCCCACGTGTTTGGAGGAGGATTCCCACATTCCTACGTCTTGAAGGAATGTCTCCGGTGACCTATGCACGCAGGACATGGGAACCACGGGGCTCTCCCAGGGAACTGAGGCCAATCTGGGGGTCCAATATCAACTTTGCATATTCTGAAAGGCCCCAGAGGTCAGGCTGTGGCTGGCGCAGAGAACCTTCTCCGTCCCCCCGCCCCGCACCGCCCCCCACCCCACACAATAGGGAAGCGGATACAAGGTCCCTGAAGTCGGACCTTCCAGCCCATACGTGAGGCTGCGAGGCAGAGCCAGGGACACAGAGGTGAAAGCAGGCCCCGCCACTCACGACTCAGCCTGGCTGTTGGAGCCTGGTTTGAACTCACTAATTGGACTCCCCAGCTCTGCGCTTGGCAGTGATTTGAACCCTCTGTGCCTCCACCTCCTAACCTGTAAGATGGTTTCCAGGCCGCAGGCTGGCTGGCAGGATGGGAGGTGTGTGCAGGTGGCTGCCATCCTCCACTGTTACTCTCCTGACAAGGAGCTGTCCCCGAGCCCCGGGCTGGAGGCCAGGAAGGCAAAGAGGGAATGAAGGTGCTGGCTTGGGGTCCCCCGCACCCACCAGTGCAGCAGCAGTTACTGCCCCACCCCCTAAGTCGGTAACTGCACTCCAGAACGTTTTCTGACTCCAATGGACCAGAAGGAACCGGCCCCGGGTGCTAGCAGAGGCTTCGCATGGGGAGGGGGGAGGCCTTGTGGAGGGGAGCCCTGCTCTGCGGGCCAGCCAGGGAGGAAAGGCCTGGACCGAGGGCGGCAAATTTGCTGGGAAGGTGGAGACTCTGAATTCAAGTCCCCACGATTGGAAGGTTCTAACCGTGGTCGTGGGGCGCCCTCGAGTGGTGGCGCGCAGCCTTGCAGCTGCTCCACAGGAGCGGAAGATCAAACACGGCTAATGACCCCTGAAATCTGGATTTCGCCCAGTGGGGACTTTCTTAAAGACTGTCTGACACAGAGGGGACTCCTGATCAGTGCTCCCACGCGGCACTGCCGGAGCAGGAATGGGACACACAGAGCGGCTGGGAGGTGAACGCCACTCAGCAACAGTGTGGAACAAACTCTGTTTTGTGCAGTTTCACCCTTGGGGGAGGGAGGGCGGCCCTGGCATTCTGCAGGGTGACGTCCCGTTACAGGCTGCACGACCCCACACACCAGCATTCGTGAAATGGCAGAATTACAGGAATGGGGAGTGCGGGGCCAAGGAGAAGGTGGGGGCCCAGGGAAGTGGGGCTACGGCTATAGAAAGGCACGTGAGGTGTCCTCGCGGTGATGGTAATGTCCCTTGTCTTGAGTTTCCATGTCGGGGTCCTGGCTGTGAGGCTGCACTGCTGTTGTGCCAGATGCTACCACTAGGGGGCGCTGTGTAAGGCGCGCGGGAACACCGGCATGTCCTCTGCGTTGTTTCTTGAAACTGATTAAGAGTCTACATTGTCTCAAAATTAAGTTTCGTTAAAAAGAGAGAGAGGGGCGCCTCGGTGGCCCAGCCGGTTAAGCCCCCAACTCTTGATTTCCGCTCAGGTCATGATCTTGGGGTTCGTGGGGTCGAGCCCTGCATGGGGCTCTGCGCTGACAGTGCAGAGCCTGCTTGGGATTCTGTCTCCCCTGCTCTCACTCACTCTCTCTCTCAAAATAAATAAATAACCTTAAATAATGAATTAAGAAAAGAGAGATAGGGGGCGCCTGGGTGGCTCAGTCAGGTTAAACGTCCCACTCTTGATTTCGGCTCAGGTCATGAGATCGAGGTCTGAGCCTGGCTCTGCACTGGGCAAGGAGCCTTCTTAAGATTCTCTCTCTCTTCCCCCCACCGCCCCTCCCCCCAAAAAAGAGAGAGAGAGAGAGAGAGAGACACCAGGAGTGTCCTCTGCAAACTCACAACCACACACTTTAACATAGACGGAGCTCCAGCCCCGGGAAGCGGGTCATTCCCACACTGACGTGTGTGCGCCAACTGTTTAGGTAAAATGCGTCCAAGATGCAATTCGGGCCAAGAAGAAGACTTTCAGTTTCCTGGGAGAGATGATAAGGCTCATCCCCACCGTGGGCCTGTTCATCACCATGAACCCTGGCTACGCTGGGCGCACCGAGTTGCCCGAGAACTTGAAAGCCTTGTTCAGGTGCGCGCGCAGAGCGGGCGGAGGGGAAGCTAGCCCGGAGCAAGCTGGGAGCGAGGGGGGCCTGGGGACATGAGGCTCCTGAGTCGGGGGGTCTAGGAGGCAGGGCCTCCTCAGAAAGTAGACGGCGGTCTTCCCGCTCTGCCTTCCGGGGGCGCAGGGCACGTGCCCATCGATGGAAGGCGGGGTTCAGAGGAGAGTCGGTAGAACAGGTGTTCTGTACAGCCAGTGCGGGGCGCAGAGGACATAGGAGGAACCGGGGAGGTGGAGAGGGGAGGGGGGTGCTGGGAGCCCCCCCGCCCAGCGGCCCCGAAACCCTGCTGCTGTGGGGCCTCCTGGCAGGGGAGCTGTGCAGCCGGCTGAGGGGCACAGCGCGGGGAAGGAAGAGGGGAGGAGCCGGCGGCAGACCCCGCCCACCCGCCGATCTCCCGCAGGCCCTGTGCCATGGTTGTCCCCGACTTCGAACTGATATGTGAGATCATGCTGGTGGCCGAGGGCTTTCTGGAAGCCCGCCTGCTGGCCAGGAAGTTCATCACGCTCTACACCTTGTGCAGAGAGCTCCTGTCGAAGCAGGTGTGTGCTGGCGCCTGCCGGGCGGAGAGGGGGGTGGCGGGAGGGCGTCTTCCAGGCCGCCTGGGGAAGCTTCTCGGCCCCGAGCTGGCAGGCAGGCTCACGCCGCAGGCGCATGCCTCCCCCCCCCCGCCCCTCCCCTCCCCAGGATCACTACGACTGGGGCCTGCGAGCCATCAAGTCTGTGCTGGTGGTGGCCGGCTCCCTGAAGAGGGGCGACCCCAACCGGGCAGAGGACCAGGTGCTCATGAGGGCGCTGAGAGACTTCAACATCCCCAAGATCGTGACCGACGACCTGCCCGTGTTCATGGGGCTGATCGGGGACCTCTTCCCTGCCCTGGACGTGCCTCGCAAACGGGACCTGAATTTTGAAAAGGTAGGTACTGCTGGGCGCTCGGGTCCAGCCAGGAAGGGGGTGTCAGACTGGCGCCTCAGGGGCAGGTGCGACAGTGGGGCACGCGGGGCAGCCGGCGGTACCCACGAACAGCTCGCTCTGAGTTGAAGGCATGAGTTTC
>CM053565.1:53716759-53729111 GCA_028646485.1 Cryptoprocta ferox | reverse complement strand
GCATCTAATATCCTGGAAGACAGAAACAGAATTCAGAATGCTCTAGAAGCAGCTGAAGATGATGATTCCCACACAGGTGGAACAGGAAGCCCCAGAATTCCCAGGGAGGGGGCGGGATCATGGTTTCCAAAAGCCAATGTAATATCACAGTGATGCCGTACATGGTGCGCGCTTCTGGAAGCCCCTGTGTTGTACGGAGGTGGGACAGGTAGTGGGACAGGTGTCGGGGATGTCTAGGGACACAGGCTGGCAGCGGGCACAGGTGCCCAGGGCCTCTTTGTTCTGAGACGCCTCCGTGTGACGAACCATCAGGCCGATGACACGTGTGCTGCAGAACACCCACAGGCCTGACCCCTTCCCAGGTCCTCACCCTGGCCAGCAACGAGCGAATCCCCTTGAACCGCACCATGAGGCTGGTGTTCGAGATCAGCCACCTGAGGACGGCCACCCCGGCCACCGTCTCCAGAGCCGGCATTCTGTACATCAACCCCGCGGATCTGGGGTGGAACCCGTGAGTTGGGTTTTTGCTTTCCTGTTCCAAACTGGCAGAGACAGGGCTGGTGGCGTTTCCGAGTTGCCTGTGCGGGCGTGCGTTCATTCATTCCATCAGCGCTGCGCACAGGGCTTTCCCCAGGCGCTGGGTCACAACACTGGAAGGATGAGGGCGGCCGTGTAAACAGGAGGTGTGGTGCACGGTGACTGGCACATGGCCCCACGCGCCAGGAACCCTGAGGGGAAGTGTGTCCCAGGAGGAGGTGGAGCTTGGGCTGACACCTGGCGGGAGAGGGAGTTTTCCAGGCGGACAGAAAGTGCAGGGAGCTGGCCAGGCGAGAACCAGCCTCGAGAGGGGCGGGGTGGCGCGGGGGGAGGGGCTAGAGCGTGAGGCTCCCGGGTCGGTCGGGTGTTTGTGGACAGAGCGTGAATCCCGAAGATGCTACAGCAGAAAGGGGCTGACGCTGGACCAACCTGCAGGACCCAAGCAGGGGCCCTTTCTGGGGTGAAGAGAGCTGGCCACGCCGGGGGACGATGGGTGGCCACTGGGGACTGGGAGGAAGGGACCATGTGAGAAATGCTCAAAATCTTAAGAGATGAAAGATCTGGCATTGAGTCTGGGGCCCGAATCC
This sequence comes from Cryptoprocta ferox, assembly GCA_028646485.1. NCBI lineage: Eukaryota > Metazoa > Chordata > Mammalia > Carnivora > Eupleridae > Cryptoprocta > Cryptoprocta ferox. Next base: position 53,727,987 of record CM053565.1, on the reverse strand, counting down.
AAAATCAAAGTGTTGGAGGGGCTAGTTCCTCCCGGAGGCCCCGAGGGGGCAGGCGCCCCAGGCCTCTCTCCTGGCTGCCGGTGGCTCCGGGCCGCCCTTGGCGACCCTGGGCCTCGTGGGTGCATCACCCAATTTCTGCGTCCATCTCGGCATGGCCACCTTTCTGCGTCTCTCGTGGTCTTCCCTCAGTCCTCGCTTCTTGTAGGGACAGTCATGGGACTGGGGCCCACCCTCATTTCGAGATCCTTACCTTGACTATGTCTGCAAAGACCCTTTTCCAAATAAGGTCACATTTATAGGTCCTGGTGGACATGTGTTTTGGGAGCCACTACACCCCCTGCGAGAGTTTCCAGGGTGGGCAGACAAGGCAGGGGCTGTGAGATGGGGCAACAGGAGGGAGGCGGGAACGTAGGGTGTCCGGGGGCACCAGGGGGACAGGAAGGAGGGAGCCGGAGGGAAGCCTTGTGCCAGGAGTGGTTCTCGAGGCCCCAAGGAAGGACCAAGGGGGTGGCGGCTGTTTGGGGATGAGGAAGGAGGAAGTGAAGAGGGTAGGCAACCAGCACCAGCCCCGGGAGGAAGGCGTCCCTCCCACAGGGACAGCAGTGACTCAAGGCCTGGGGACTCAGCACGTCCCAGAGCGTGAAGGGAAGTGAGGCTGCCCCTGGGGGCCATGTGGGAGCCGGGCTGGCTCGTCCTCACAAGTGTGTGTGTCTCCCTGGGCTTGCATTTCCCGTCAAAGCCGAGCGAGAGGACTCTAACCAAGGCCAAGTTCTTAATTTAACACGAACGCTTGCGGAATGGAAGGCAGATAACAGCAGCCTGCATGGAGATTCACAAACGGGGCTCCGTTCTGTAAGACCTGCTGTATTTGGAGTTCGGCTCCTAACGGGGCCAGGCAGGGGCTTACCACGCTTTGCCCCCAGACACCGACTGTGGACAGATCGTGCTCTGTCATTCTGGACAATCCCGGGTGCAAGGGGGGGCAGACGATTTAGCTGTTGGTCCTCCGTTCTGACGGAGGTGCGGTAGGAATGGGAGGCTGTCCTCGGGTCGTGTGTGGTGACGCGAGCTCCCTGCTTCTGCTCATCCTGGAAACGATGCGCCCACGAGGGAGCCGGACCCTCTTCATGCTTTCGGCAGGGCACTTGGCGCACACGGTGGGCCAGGCTCCCTTCCGGGGGCTCTAAAAATATCAGCCCAGGCAGTCCTCACTCCCATTTTTAGGTGAGCAATCTGGGACCCAGACATGTTGAGTAACTTGCCCAAGCTGCTGCTGGCCGGAGTCGATTCAAGCCCAGGCAGCAGGCCCCAGAGTCTGTCCCCTCGCCCTTGCGGTGGCCCACCTCTGGACAGCCCACCCCAGTGGCGGGTGGACGCCAGACAGTCCAACATGGGTCCTCAGTGATCACCTGTTGCATTAGTCTGGACTCCTCCACAGAATGTGACAAATTCATCTCGAACCTAGCTAAAGCAAAAAAAAAAAAAAAAAAGGGTTGGCTCAATTCACCAAGAAGTAAGTGCTTCAGTCATGGCTGGATCCAGGAATTCAGATGATCTAATGAGAGGTCCCTGCTCCTCTCTCCCCTTCCCTTCCCTTCCTTTCCCTTCCCTTCCCTTCCTTTCCCTTCCCTTCCTTTCCCTTCCCTTCCCTTCCTTTCCCTTCCCTTCCCTTCCTTTCCCTTCCCTTCCTTTCCCTTCCCTTCCCTTCCTTTCCCTTCCCTTCCCTTCCTTTCCTATCCCGTCCCCTCTTCCCACCCAGACGATGTAGTGAAAATTTTCACCTCCCTTATATCCAGCCCTGCTGCCATCAGTATCGGCTTCATTTGGGGTAGCAAAGATGGCCCCCGAGTGTTGTAGGCTTACAGGACCCCCATGGCTAGAATGCGAGGGGAGGATCACACCCCCACGGCCCTGGCACCCCCGCCAGACCCTCTTCAGGTCTGCGTGTGGCCGTATCACCAGGCGGGAGCGCCAGGGATGTTCACCAAGGGGAGGGATGCCACGCAGGCCTGATACGGTGGCCCCACCGCGCGGTGCCTCCCCGTCTTCCACAGGGTGGTGAGCAGCTGGATTGAGAGGCGCAAGGTGCAGTCCGAGAAGGCCAACCTGATGATCCTCTTCGACAAGTACATGCCCACGTGCCTGGACAAGCTGCGTTTCGGGTTCAAGAAGATCACGCCCATCCCCGAGGTCACGGTCACCCAGACCATCCTGTACCTGCTCGAGTGCCTCCTCACGGAGAGCAGCGTGCCGCCCGACTCCCCCAAGGAGCTGTACGAGCTCTACTTCGTGTTTGCCTGCTTCTGGGCCTTCGGCGGGGCCATGTTCCAGGACCAGGTGAGCGGCCAGCCGCCCGGGAGCCAGCCGTCCAGGCGAGGCCTCTGGGCGCCCCCAGCTCCAACCCTCTGCTCTGTGTTGCTTTTCAACAGCTCGTGGATTATCGAGTCGAGTTCAGCAAATGGTGGGTCAATGAGTTCAAGACGATCAAGGTCCCCTCCCAGGGAACCGTCTTCGACTACTACATAGATCCTGACACGAAGAAATTCCAGCCGTGGACAGAGAAGGTGCCCTCCTTTGAGCTGGACCCCGACGTCCCGCTGCAGGTACCGGCCCCCGAGCGGCGACGGCGTCCGGACCATGTGGGAGGGGGACTCGGCGCCCCGCCTCCCGCTTCTCGATGGGTGGCCAAACACAAACGCTTTTCAGATTTTCAACGGTAGAGCTGGGCGTTTAACAAACTGCAAGTCAGCTGGGATGGGGACATCGGAGGCACGGGGCGTCTGAGGTCGTGACTGCCCCCCCCCGCCCCGCCCCGTGCTTCCGCCCTGCCCCCAGGCCTCTCTGGTGCACACCACAGAAACCGCGCGCCTCCGGTACTTCATGGACCTGCTCATGGAGAAGTCGTGGCCGGTGATGCTGGTGGGGAACGCGGGCACGGGCAAGTCAGTGCTGATGGCGGACAAACTGGAGCACCTGAACACCGACGACTACCTCGTGCAGGCCGTGCCCTTCAACTTCTACACGACCTCGGCCATGTTGCAGGGTGGGGCCGGGGCCAGGAGCAGGGGCGCAGGGGTGCGGGGTGGGGCCAGGGGCAGGCTGGGGTGCAGGGTGAGGCTAGGGCCAGGAGCAGGGGTGTGGGGTGGGGCCGGGGCCAGGAGCAGGGGTACAGGGGTGTGGGGTGGAGCTGGAGGGCAGGATGGGGTGCAGGGTAAGGCTGGGGCCAGGAGCAGGGGCATAGGGGTGTGGGGTGGAGCCGGGGGGCAAGAACAGGGGTGTAGGGTGAGGGCTGGGTCAGGAGCAGGGGCACAGGGGCGAGGTGTGAGGCCGGGGAAGGAGCTAGGGTGAAGGATGGGGCTTGGACCAGGAGAAGGGGTGAGGCCAGGAAAAGAGGTACAGTAGAGGACCAGGCTGAGGTGCAAAGTGGGACTGGGGACCAGGAGCAGAGGAGCAGGTTGGGGTCAGTGACCACATGGGTCCTTCCAGCCCTGCCTGGACACCCCCAGTCACGCTCATGCCCGTGGCTGTCCCCTTACCTCCACGTTCCCCGTCATCCCTTCTCACTGAAGACCCAGGGACTGGCCAGGGCCCCCTTCACTGGCCGCGCCCCCTTCGCTGGCCTCTGTCCACAGAGGAGGGGGGATGGGAGTGGTCGCCAGGACACTCCTGGGCAGATCCCACAGGGGGCTCCTGCCATGACCCGTGTGAGGTGGCCCCAAGGTTGTCCAGGCGCGAGGTTCCTGCCGCCTTTGCCTTGGACCCTGAATGCCCATGGACTCCTTTGGTCCTGGGGGTGATGGCGAAGAAGCCCACGCATGCTCGGTGGCCCCTCCACCTGGCGCTGGGGACCGTGGGCCCGGTGGGACCTCCCACCAGGAGGTTCCGGGTGTGGCGGCAGCCAGATGGCCTCCTCCTCTAGGGATTCTGGAGAAGCCGCTGGAGAAGAAATCCGGCAGGAACTACGGTCCACCAGGCACCAAGAAGCTGATCTACTTCATCGACGACATGAACATGCCCGAGGTGGACAAGTACGGGACCGTGGCCCCCCACACGCTCATCCGGCAGCATATGGACCACGGGCACTGGTGAGTGGACGGTGGGGCGGGATGGGGGCTACAGGGTGGGGCCACAGGCCCGGAGGGTGCATCAAGGCCTCCCCCTTCATCCATCTACTGGGCCCTGGGGTGGCAGCTGTGGCCGAGGGCCCCCCCAGGAGGTGCGGTCCCAGAGAAGTCCACCGGCTGGGACAGACACAGGCCTGGGGAGGCTGCCCTGCAGCTGAAAGCCGGAAGTGGAGTCACGACTGGCCATGGGACCAGCTTTGGGAGGGAGACCACCCTGGGCAGCGCAAACGCCACGTGCACAGGCCCTGTGGTGGGCGGAGGCATGGCACACTCTGGGCCCGGTGTCGCTGGAGAGTGAGAGCCACAGCCGGGCCTCAAAGCCTGTGCTGGCCAGAGCGGAGGCCGCCTCCCACAGGCAGCAGAAAGCCGAGGGTGGCGTGTTTAAGTCTGCAGCTTAAGGTTAAGATAAGAGCGTCTTGACATAACAGGCCCAACCTGGGGGGGTTTGAGACCAAAGGAAGCCAAGAGCTCCCCTCAGACAATGGCTGCGTGAGGCTCACCCCCTACCGCCAAGACCTAGGAGCACAGGGCTTAAACTGCCTGCTCGAGGTCACAGCCTAACGAGGGACAGAGCCGATGCCACGCCCACACATGCCCATCACTTGCCTCGTCCCCACCCCACGGCACTGACTCGGGGAGCCAGTAGGACAGCAGCGACGCAAAGGCGCGTAACGTGGGGACAGGGTGCCAGGGACCGCTCCCTGGGGCGTGTGACAGAGCCAGGCCCCGGGGGGCTGCTCCAGACAGGCCCCGGTTCACAAGACACACGATACGGCACAAACGTGATACGGCATTAGCGGACTGGGGACAAGGACTTGCGGAGTCTGGCCGCGGATGGGTGTCCGGAGCGTGCTAGGAATTCCTATAAACCAACAACGAGTCCCAGCGGAGACAAGTGCATAACGAGGGTAGGAAACGCGTGAAAAACGCTTCGCTAACCTTTCAGCGCAGCTGAGTCCCCGGAAGTTTCATCAAGGACGCAGCCAGCCGATTTGAGAATCACCATTATCATTTATCGTTCACAGTTACGGTGATGCGGGCCAGGCGTCTATAGCACGCCTGTCGTGCGTCGGGCCTCCCCGCATTAGCGCATTTCGTCCTCAAACTGACGCGGGGCCCGGGGCGCTGGGCCACCTTGCCCGGGGGACAGCGCCGGAGCGGAAGCTCACATCTGCGCTCAGCCACTCCGCTGCCTCTCGTTTCCAGATTTTCCTTGAGAACAGGAAGTGAAATCAGCCCATTCACACAGAAGCGATACTCCTGGCGGGTTTTGGTCACTACGCGCGCAGGGTGATTGCGGGTGTGGGGGGGAGCTGGTGGCATGACTTTGTCCTGGTGTCCCTCGCTCAGGTACGACAGACAGAAGCTGACACTGAAGGACATCCACAACTGTCAGTACGTGGCTTGCATGAACCCCACCTCCGGCTCCTTCACCATCGACCCCAGACTCCAGGTGGGCGGAAATCACACTCCGTTCTTCCCGCCGCGGCGGCTCTGAGGTTCCAGTGTAAGCACATCCCATATGACATTTGGGACCGACTTCACCACGAGGACAGTTCTTTGTTGTTTATCTGAAACTCGGATTTAGCAGGGTTCCCCGCACTTCGTCTGCATCCAGGCAGGACCTCATGTCTGAATTATCTAAGCAGGTGGAGGCCGGGAATAGAAAACCCGGCCCGGGCCCCAGGACACTGTCGCCTCCGCCTCCGCCAAAATTCTGCTTGAGAGCATGAAGCGTCAATTTGGCTGTTTGAGAGATTTAAATTCGTATTTAAGGGGATTTCACCACATACAGGGCCCAAGGAGGTCCATTCTGACCACGGCCGCAAGACACTCAGTGACGAGGGCAGAGCCCCTCCCCCCCAGGAAGGCTGCCTGGTCCCCTGGGGTCCCCAAGGGCTGCCTGACAGGGGGGTCTGTGGTTTTTCTGGGCAGCGCCACTTCTGTGTGTTCGCCGTGAGCTTCCCGGGCCAGGAGGCCCTCACCACCATCTACAACACGATCCTGGCCCAGCACCTGGCCTTTCAGTCGGTCCCCATGGTGGTTCAGAGGATGAGCACCCAGCTGGTGGCCTCGGCCCTGGGTAAGCTGACTCGCCTCCCCCCACCGCTCCTGTCAGTAAAGCCTACCGTTTTATGGGGCTGATGGCTTCTTTGTAGTTTCCCCTGGTAAATATTTTATTTATACTTTTCAATCAATATTTGTAAATGATGCTATGTTGCAGCAGGAGATATTATAAAATCCGATGGCTTGAGGGGAGGGCCGGGGGTAGGGAATTCAGGGTACGAGAAATGATTTACACGTCAGGAGAGCAGCAAACCTCCTCCCTTTTCAGCGGTGCAGAATTTCTGACTTAAATTGTCGCCGCTTCATAGTCCATTCGCTTTAGAAACTATACCTGAAGCTCTGCACTTCCTGAGGCCATTAAGAGCACCTAAGAATCGATGTATCTTTTTCCTGTAACAGCCCTGCATCAGAAAGTCACTGCCACATTTCTTCCCACGGCCATTAAATTTCACTATGTCTTCAACCTCAGGGACCTCTCCAATATTTTCCAGGTACTGCTCTTTTAGCCCCCTTCTGACCAAGTCCCTGGTCCGTGGGTGCTCTCCTCCTCTGCTGCTCTCAGGAGAGAAAGCAAAGTGACCTATCGACTGATGACAGCAATGATGATGGTGGTGGGGGTGATGGTGATGATGATGGTGGTGATGGTGATAATGATGGTGATGATGATGGTGATGGTGGTGATGATGAGAATTGATGATGATGATGGTGATAATGATGGTGGTGGTGGTGGTGATGATGGTGATAATGATGATGGTGGTGGTGATGATGATGGTGGTGGTAATGGTGATGGCGATGATGGTGATAGTGATGGTGATGATGATAGTGATGGTGATGATGAGAATGATAATGATGATGGTGGTGATGGCGATGATGATGGTGGTGATGATGGTGATAGTGATGATGGTGATAGTGATGGTGGTGATGATGATGGTGGTGATGGTGATGATGATGGTGGTGATGATGGTGATGATAGTGGTGATGATGGTGATGATAGTGGTGATGATGATGGTGATAGTGATGATGGTGATGGTGATGATGGTGATGGTGATGATGGTGATGGTGATAGTGATGATGGTGATGGTGGTGATGATGATGGTGATAGTGGTGATGTTGATGATGATGGTGATAGTGATGATGGTGATGGTGATAGTGATGATGGTGATGATGATGGTGATGGAGGTGGTGATGATGGTGATAGTGATGATGGTGATGGTGGTGATGATGATGGTGGTGGTGATGGTGGTGATGATGATGGTGGTGGTGATGGTGATAGTGATGATGATGGCGGTGATGGTGATGATGTGGTGATAGTAGTGATGATGGTGATGACGATGATGATGATGGAGGTGGTGATGGTGGTTATGGTGGTGAAGGTGATGATGGTGATGATGATAGCGACATGATGTTGGTGATGGTGATGACAGGGATGATGATGGTGGTGGTGATGGTGGTGATGATGATGGTGATAACTATGATAGTGATGATGATAGTGATGGTGGTGGTGATGATGGAGGTGGTGATGGTGGTGATGATGGTGACAGTGATGATAGTGATGATAATGGTGACAGTGATGGTGATGGTGGTGGTGATGGTGATAATGGGGATGGTGATGATAGTGATAATGATGATGGTGATGATGTGGTGATGGTAGTGATGATGGTGATGACGATGATGATGATGGAGGTGGTGATGATGACATTGATGGTGGTGAAGGTGATGATGGTGGTGATAGCGATATGATATTGGTGATGGTGATGACAGGGATGATGATGGTGATAGTGGTGATGATGATAGTTACCATGGTGATGGTGAACATCATCATGGTAATGATGGTGCTGATAATGGTGCTGATGATGGTGATGGTGATGATGACAGTGGTGATGGTGCTGATCTTGGTGACAGTGATGACAGACTGATGTTTTCTCTTGTTTATTGACTATTTAGTCTGAGCCGGGCACCAGGTTTGGCCACATACACCCCCATTTTCTCTCCCAAACTACATGTAACATGCTCCTACATCCCCATTTTACAGAAGGGGAGTCTAAGACTCCAGGATGTTATGACATGCTCAGCTCAATGCCATACCCTCTAGAGGCACTGCCTTGCCCCCACGCCATCTCACTGCCCCCATTTATGTCATTCATAGCACACATCACAGTGTGTCATCACCTTGTTATTTTGATCGCCTGATTGCATCTCCCCCTAGAATGTGGACTCCATGCAAGCAGGGCCTATCTGGGCTGTGACCCCAGAGCCCCAGAGGGGCCTGGAATATGGCAGACTCTCAATAAGAACCTGTCGAACATGTCCAGGCACTTGGTCAGTGAATGGCTGAGCCAGGACTGGACGCGGGCAGGCTGGCCACAGGTCCCCAGCTTGTAACTGCCTACTCTGTGGCCTTTGATAGTCTGGCTCCCCCTCATGGTCAGACTTGTTTGTCCCTCCTGCACCAGCCTCCCCATTAGAGGATGAAGGCATTGGCCCCCACAGCTCTCCCCATGACACACCCTCCAGCCTCCAGGATTCACATGGCCTTGGCCATCAGTGGCTTCCCTGGCTTGACAGATGACTGCCCGGGGAAGTGACCACTCTCTCGCATCATCTATGCACAGCACCTGGCTGGCCTTTACAGTGCCGCTAACAATGCTGACCATCCCGCATCTGGGGTAGGGACTCTTATTCTCCACAGTGGAGATCCTGAGACTACCACTTGACCTAGTCCGCCTCTGGCTTCATGAAGCCGAAAGAGTGTATGGCGACAAAATGGTGGACAAGAAAGACCAGGACACGTTGCGCAGAGTCACCATCGCCTCCACCAAGAAATTCTTTGACGTAAGTTAAGCCCCCAAGTCCCTCTGATGAGCCCAGACAGGCTCCAAGAGGGCAGAGTATGTGGGGCCGGTAATAAGGCGAGCTCTCTCGGAAGGGCCCTCATGTGAGCATGCAAAGGACCACACCGGGTCCCTAGAAATGACTCTGTCACACGAGTGTGTGTCTGGGAGAAGGGACTGGCTCCTCAGTAGGTCAGGATGGGATGACCTCCCTCCATCTACTTGGGGCAGAGAAAGGCCTGCCTGGGTCACTGTGCTCTGCTCATACGTCCCAGCTTTCTTGGAAGATTCATTTCTTTTTCCTGAATGTGATGGGCGATCGGGCCGTCCTAGCAGGGATTTTTTTGCCCACTGGTTTGCAGGGCCCCAGCATCAGTGGTTTGGGCCGTGGAGACTTGGCCTGCCATCCCGGGGCCGCTGCGGCAAGCAGTGCCCATGGTGCACAACAGAAGTGTCCTACCTCTTATTTCTAGGACCTCAGTGACGAGCTTCTGTTCGCCAAGCCAAATATCTTCTGCCACTTCTCTCACGGGATTGGCGAGCCCAAATACCTCTCGGTCACCAACATGAATCATCTGCACAAGCTCCTGGTGGACGTCCTAGACAGTTACAATGAAGTCAACGCGGTCATGAACTTGGTGAGTGGGTCTGAGCAGACTGCGCAGGCAGGGGGCCGGGAGACACCGGGGCTCCGTCCTGTGTCCTTAGGAGCAACACGTCGGTGGTGCCCTGGGGCTGCGTGACTCATGGCAAACACCGCCGGGGCTCCCAGGAGAGTCTGGGCCGTGGAAGGAGCGGGGTCCGCGTGCCCTGGGATGCCAAGGGGGGTCTCTGGTGTCGCAGGTGCTGTTTGAAGACGCGGTGGCTCACATCTGCAGGATCAACCGCATTCTGGAGTCGCCCCGCGGGAACGCCCTGCTGGTGGGCGTGGGCGGCAGTGGCAAGCAGAGCCTCTCGCGCCTGGCCGCCTACATCAGCGCCCTGGACGTGTTCCAGATCACGCTCAAGAAGGGCTATGGGATCCCAGACCTCAAGGTGAGACGCGGCCCCTGGGGAGCGGGGGAGGTGGGCTGAGAAAACTCTGACCGTGCGCATGTCCACAAGGCGGCCGTCCAGCACACAGAAAGTGAACATCACTGCAGGGTCTGTGTCATAGGAAGTCAGGGCCGGGACACAGTCCCGCCGGTGCCCACGCCCCTGTGGCAAAGGCGAGAGGCCGTGCGGGTCTCCGTTCCCGCCAGGCGGGAGTCTGCGGCGTCAGCACAGATGGCAGGACCTGGCTCTTGCCCCCGGTCACCGGGCTGTTCTGTGTCGTTCGCAGGCCACCGGGTTAAATGATTCTGTTACTAGGTATCTGGCTACGAACTTGGATTCTGGAAGGCTGCTCTTTGAATTAATTAAATAAACATGAGCATGAACAGGTCTCCCGTCCCCGAGACATGCCGCTGAGGCTTTTTATTGATTTCTTTTTCCCGAAAATGTGCTCTTGCCGGGGAACTGCATGCGCCTCATACCGCCCTGCTTCAGCTCAGAACTGGGACTGATCCAACCACATTACAGGGGGCACGTCTCTCCCTGCGTGGGGGCTGGGCCGGGGGCCAGACCCAGCGGGGACCCTCCCCACTGCACGGGGCCCCGAGGACCCCAAGGGTCATTGGTGGGCAGCTTTAGTGGGGTGACCTGGAGCCCTGCCGGGGCACAGCGGTCTACTGGCAGAGGGCCTGGGAAGGACAGTGGGGATGGGGCGCTAATTCTCAGCCTGCCAGCTGCCCCAGGTGGGCTCTGCCAGGGACCACAGCCTCTGGACAAGCGTCTGGCTCCCGGTTATCATTGTCCCCCGTGGATTCTACTCTTTCTATCAAAGGACTAGTCATGTATTCTTAAGGTCCTGCATTAAGGGCAAGGTCTTCCTTTTTTTTTTTTTTAATTTTAATTTTTTTTTATAGTTTACTGTTAAGTTGGTTTCTATATAACACCCAGTGCTCATCCCCACAAGTGCCCTCCTCCATGACCATCACCCCCCTTCCCCTCTCCCCTTCCCCCTTCCGCCCTCAGTTTGTTCTCAGTATTTAAGAGTCTCTCATGGTTTACCTCCCTCCCTCTCCCTAACTCTTTTTCCTCCTTCCCCTCCCCATGGTCCTCTGCTAAGTTTCTCCTGTTAGACCCATGAGTGCAAACATATGGTATCTGTCCTTCTCCGCCTGAC
>CM053565.1:53665016-53716659 GCA_028646485.1 Cryptoprocta ferox | reverse complement strand
AAGGTCTTCCTACAGGAGTCCTCCCAGACACTGCTGCCTGAACCGGACCAGCTCTCAGCGGGTCAAGTGAGTTCACACTGATTCCCCATTTCACTGGGTTTTCTCCACTGAAAGCTTTCTAATCTATTAACCAAATTGTACTGGTTTATTTATTTTTTTGATGTTTTATTTATTTTTGAGAGAGAGAGAGAGACAGAGTGTGAGCAGGGGAGGGGCAGAGAGAGGAAGGCACAGAATCCCAAGCAGGCTACAGGCTCCGAGCTGTCAGCACAGAACCCAACGCAGGGCTTGAAGTCACAAACCGTGAGATGATGACCTGAGCCAAAGTGGGACGCTCAACCGACTGAGCCACCCAGGTGCCCCAAATGCTGGTTTATTTTTATGATTGCCTTGCAGTCTCTGTGCGGATTTTGTCCCTGGCGCCTCACTTTAGGGCCGGTTGAGTGTTGAGTCTGAACAGTGTTCTTACAGCCATTGCAGCTGCAGAGCCCTGAGGACTGTGCCCTCAACCCCAGCTGCAAGCCGGCTCGCGCTAACCGTTCCCTCTCATATTTATTAAGCAGCTGCTGTGTGTTCAGAAGGAAGGAAGGAGACACAGTGGGCTGACGGGGCTGGCGTCGTGCTGTTAGTGATGTGACGGTGTCATACAGTCCGTTAAGCTGTGGATGCCCCCTGGAGGTTTGAGATGCGACAGGAAAGGGGTCAGGAAGCGCCACCCCCAAGACACACTGTGGAAAATCCTTGACTTGGTCCCCAGAAAACAAGGTTCCATCAAGTGTTTGAGTCAAGACCTGAGAGGGTCCCAGAACAAAGTGGAGGGTGGATTGAGGGCCTCGGGGTGAGTGGTGGGGAGGCATGGACCTGGGAATGCAGGGAGGGGGGAGGGAGAGACCGGAGGGGCAGTCTAGGGGCGGCCCCACCGGCCAGGGCCCTGCCTGCACAGGAGGGAGTGGGAGCGGGGCCTGGCTGGGCTCCACCCCCCACTCTCCAGGCCCAGCTGCCCTGTGGGACGCTTCCCCAAAGCCTTAGTCGTAGCCCAGGGAGTGGGGAACCCTGGAAGATGAGTGAGGGGCCAGCCATGCTCTAATGATAATAATAAGCAGCTTAGGAGGCCTCCCAGCCAGAGATGGGAGCGTGCGCTCCCCTCCATCAACGCCGATCCCTAGACTCACCCGGACGCGGGTGACCACTGACCTCCTCCTTGTCAACAGGGTGGGGGGTGGGGGACAAGTGGGGAAGGGACCCGCAGGCACGGAGCTTGGGGAGCTGACCATGACGTCCGCTCCCGGAGCGGCCCCCAGCAGGGTGGCGCCCTCCACCAGGCCGGCAGTGAGGCTGGGGCAGATCTGGGCTGGGGGCCCAGGGCAGCTGGGAGGAACCCACATGCCGCTCCATGTACATGGGTGTCAGGAATTTGGGGGAGAGGAAGGACGTGGGGGAGGCTGGGAGGAGGTGGGAGGTGGGGACCCCAGGACAGGATGGGCAGCCTAAGAGGGTGGGAGCGAGGGACGGGCAAGAGAGAACAGGCAGGGCTGAGGCCATGCGCATGAGGGCGGGTGTGGCCCCGAGCACCAGAGACGGGCGAGCTGAGACCGCAGGGCCGAGCCAAGGCCAGGCAGGACAGGGACGCAGCGGAGGAGGGACGGCCCCGCGGGCTCTCCTGGGGGCACCTCCCTTGGGGTGACAGCCAGGCCGCGCACGCTCAGGCCTCCGGATTTAGACACATCTCCAGCCCTGGAGTTGTCCGCCTCCAACCACGGGCTCAGTGGGGCTGCAAGACGAGGAGAGCCTCCCTTCTCGCCAAGGGCCCGCTGACCTGCGCCCCTGCCCCTGCTCCAACCCCACCTGCGGCCCCTCCTCTTCTAAGCTCAGGACCTTCCCCTCGTTTTTGTTCTGCGTTGTCAAAATCACAGTCCCCTCCAGCTAAGGACCTGGGTGATGTTTCAATGGGGACAGAGACGCCAGGGAGGCTGGCCGCCGCCAGAGGGCAGCCCTGAGCCACGGTGGGGGGTGCCTCCAAACTGGCCTATTTTAAGGCCTTTTAAGCGACGACACAGGCCCGTCATTCTTACAGAAAAATCAGACATTACAGACAGCAAATCATCAAACCCTGAAACTTCACATTAATATCTGGATGACAGCGACAGACGTTTTGCACGTATGTTTACGTTTCTCGCGCGTCAGTTGGCATGTTCTTCGAGAAGAGCAAGGTATTCATTCCGCTCTGAAACGTGCTTTTGGTTTTTTTCTCCTTTTTCCTCATCTCCTTCATTTACGCTTCCAGAATTACTGAGGACCTCCCGGAGGGTCTCTGCTTCAGGGTTTCCTCCACCTTCATCTTTTCTTGGTGGTAAACTGTGTACATGACACAAAACTTACCACTGTCACCGTACAGGTCAGTGGCGTTAAGCACAGCCACGTTGGTCCATAACCAGCGCCACCTGCCTCCAGAAGCCCGTCTTCCCCTGGCGCCCACCCCGCGGCGTTCTGTCTGTCTGAACCCGACCCTTGGCGCTGGGTGTCAGGTCCTCCAGCGCATCCGTGTTGTGGCAGGTGTTAGCTTGCGTCAGGATGCCCTTCCTGTTCAGATGCCGTAAGGAGAGACCGCACTTTGTCCGTTTGTCGGCTGACGGACACTGGGGCTGCTTCTGCCCGCGTGGCCGCTGCGAGCGTGGCTGCGCCCCCCCCCCGAGGTTTTGGGTCCCCCTTCCACAGACCCCGCCCACGGCTTACAAGGCTGACGCCCGGATGTCCCTCCCTGGGTGATTGCGGAGGACGCTTCCAAGCAAGCAGCCTCGGGACGCTTCCAAGCAAGCAGCCTCGCGACCGCCCCTCAGCACATCCTCCTCTCATGCAGGTGGACCTGGGCGCGCAGTACATAAAGGTGGCTGTGAAGAACGTCCCCTCGGTGTTCCTGATGACAGACTCCCAGGTGGCCGAGGAGCAGTTCCTGGTGCTGATCAACGACCTGCTGGCCTCGGGGGAGATCCCGGGGCTGTTTACGGAAGATGAGCTGGAGAGCATCCTCTCCTCCATGCGGCCGCAAGTGAAGTCCCTCGGCCTGAACGACACTCGGGAAACGTGCTGGAAATTCTTCATTGAAAAAGTGCGCAGGCAGCTTAAGGTAGGAGCTCGTGTCCTCACGGCCCCCCCGGGGCCCGAGGCGGGGCTCGTGAGCTGACAGAGGTGTCTCGTGGCCAAAAGAAGTGTCCCCTACCCCCTGACGCGCACACAAGTGTAAACAGACGAGGAAGTGCACCTGGACCTTCCAACGTTCCTTCTTAGGGAAACTGGGCTGAGCTACCCCATTGGACCGAGGGGACTTGGGGTCCTTTTCTCCCTTCTGTTAGCGTCCGGTGTGGGCAGCCGCCCCCTGCCCTCTGGGAGGGTCCAACCCCGTAGCTCTTCCAGGACCTGCTGGCTACTCTCCCCTCCCTGCTCGACACAGATGGAGCACGTTCCCTCTGTATCTTCCCTGTCTGGGTCACAGAGTGTGACTGGAGGACATTGTTTAGGGGCCGAAGGGGCTCCTGATGGATGCCCCCCGTGCCTGGCTCCTTCCCCAGTGCCCCGCCCGGCTCTTCTCCAGCAGAACGGCCCCTTCCAGTGAGCCAGGCCACTGCCTCCATGGAAGGAGAGCAGGGAGGGGCCCGCGGGGCTGAGGCTGTTCCCAGTCCAGCAAGAGGGACCCCAGGGCCTTTTTGCAGAGCACCCATGAACCGCTGGGGTCCCGGGGAGTCCCGGACTGTCTGGGGATTAGTCACCATCTCTGTGTCCCTGAAAACCGACCCTGCTAAGGGGATCATAGCCTCCCTGTCCTCGGGCCTTATCTGCCCGGCGTGGATGCTCGTTCCCCACTCCGTCCTTCATCTGGCCTTCCCCTCCCCGCTTCTCGGGGGGCTGTGACAGAGGCTGGGGGCTGACCTGGGCACTGCTCCATCTCTAACGAGGGGCGTGAGGCCCGTGGACCGTTTATCGGTTGTGCTGCACCGGAAACGGAGCACACGGAGAGCTTTCCTTCTGAACGAGCGGCAGGCCCTGGCCTCCGCACCGCCGTGACTGCTGAGCTGTCGCCCCGTGTCCCGCATCTAGGTGATCCTATGTTTCTCTCCTGTGGGCTCTGTCCTGCGTGTGCGCGCAAGAAAATTCCCTGCCGTTGTCAACTGCACGGCCATTAACTGGTTCCATGAGTGGCCAGAAGATGCCCTGGTGTCCGTGAGCGCCCGCTTCCTCGAGGAGACGGAGGGCATTCAGGTGAGTCGCTGGGCGTCGCCCTCTGCCGCCCCCGGTGCCGGGGCTCACGGCGCCCGGAGGGTCTGCTGCTGCCTGGGACGGGGACCCCACACACGCTGCCTCCAGGCAGGTGAGGACTCGCCTTGGTGCAAACATTGAATCGGGGGAGGGGAGAAAGTCACCTCAAGCAGTCAAGATTGGTGATGTCTTAACGCAACACTTTTCAAAACCCAAATTAATGCCAAACAATTCACAGTGAACGAAGAGCAAACCTGCAAACAATGATAAGTAGCTGGTTGTTGGTTTCACGCCCTGCGTTGTCGTGTCCACGGGGACGCTCATTTCTGCCAGCTCGGAGTGCCCCTCCCCTGAGGCCATGGCCCCACGGGGCCGGGGCAGGAAGGTTGGCACTGGGGTACAAACAGACCGGGCAACTCAGGCCTTAAAGGTAGTGCCTGATCACGGCTGCCTGGGGCGCCCGTGTTTACGCTCTTAAGCACACTTGCTCTTGTCTCGGGATCCAGCACAGCTCTGCCGCCCCCCCCCGCCTTTGCCCTGCCCCCTGTCTTTTACTGGCCAGGACAGCTGTGATGGGGACGTCAGTCTGCTTGTCTTTTTTTTTTTTTTTTTAAACATTTATTTATTTTTGAGAAAGAGAGACAGAGTGTGATTGGGGGAGGGGCAGAGAGAGAGGGAGACACAGAATGGGAAGCAGCTCCAGGCTCTGAGCTGTCGGCACAGAGCCCAACGCGGGGCTCGAACTCATGAACCATGAGATCATGACCTGAGCCGAAGTCGGATGCTCAACCGACTGAGCCCCCCGGGCGCCCCACTCTTTTGCAGGGCGTTCCTTTCATCGAAAGAGGGTGCCCATATTCACTGTTTGAGCTAATTGCTGGCCTAGAAATGGCCCCTAAACTCTGACCCAGCCAGTGGGAGAGATGGGGAGCCCTCAAAGAAATCGCACTTGGTTATCATGCTTTTATTTTGGACACACACTCAGTTACCAAGTTAACTGTGGGCCTGGTGGGAATGGTGGGTAAGCGTTCCCTCTGGGGACTGGCCCCTCCCGCACTGCGCTCGGGGCACAGATGTGGGTTTCCAGCCCCCAAGACGGGGGAATGGCCCCACGGTCGGCACCAGCGAGGGCCGCAGGGCAGACGCCGGAGAAGCACGGGTTGGCGGGGGCACGTTTCCAAATTAACTTGAATCACCGTTGGTATCTCTTGGACAATCCCTGGGACAAGGCGCCCAGGCAGGTGGGTGGTGGTGGCAGCCGTGACGCCGGCGTGGGAAGCAGGACCCAGCCGAGGAAACGCACGATGAATGGCTACCAGATCGCCCAGGTCACTCAAACACACTGTCGGGCCCTGCGCTCTCCCCGGTGTGCGTCGGAGACAGGGGGTGGCGGTAGCAAAGCCGTGCTGCGTCCCTGCCCCTGAGCCAAACCGTTGGTGGTACAATGTCACCAGCGCCCACGACACCCCACACGGGCGTCGATGTCTTGAGGCTCAAGCGGGGTGAACGGCTGAAGCTGAGAGGGGGGAGCGTATCTCATCCGGGAAGCCCCCCCCCACCATGGCCACCGGCCCCCACGGCCCCCGGGGCTCCTCCAGAGCGAGGCGAGGGCCCCCCCACAGGAGCGGGGTCGCTCCCGCCGGGGAACCAAAGGCCCATTGTGCCTTTGCAGGAAGAAGTCAAGGCCTCCATCAGCCTCTTCATGTCCTACGTACACACAACGGTCAACGAGATGTCCAGGCTCTATCTGGCCACTGAGAGGCGCTATAACTATACAACCCCCAAAACCTTCCTGGAGCAGATCAAGCTTTACCAGAACCTGCTGGCCAGGAAGAGAATGGAGCTGGTGGCCAAGATCGAGAGGCTGGAGAACGGCCTGCTGAAACTCCAGAGCACCGCGTCCCAGGTAGGGAAGACCCCCTGCCCCAAGCAGGAGGAAAGGATTCCCGCCTTGGAGAAATGTCCTCCCTCACACCACAAAGGATGTGTGGGGTTTTTTTAAAAATATGTTTTATTTATTTTTGAGAGAGAGAGACAGCGTGAGCAGGGGAAGGGCAGAGAGAGAGGGAGACACAGAATCCGAAGGCAGGCTCCAGGCTCGGAGCTGTCAGCACAGAGCCCGACGCGGGGCTCGAACCCACGAACCGTGAGATCATGCCCTGAGCCGAAGCCGGACACTTAACCAACTGAGCCGCCCAGGCGCCCCATTGTGTGGGTTTTAATACGAAAAAAAAAAGGGGGGGGTCCAAAATGCTTTTGAGATATGCTGAAGTTACGCTGGGTGCCTGTGTCGGCCCGAGCCGGGCGGGGTTTGCGCGTACAGTCAAGCGCGTCCGTGACGACGCGCCCATTCGGGGACACTTCGTACGCTGTGGTGCCCGGACGGAAGGGCTTTTGCCTTCCTCCGTTCCACACCGTGCTGATGCTTTCTAAGTCTTCTACGTCCCTAGTGTACCCCGGCCCCTTTACCTTCACCGCCCGCTGTTGGGGTCCCCGGGGAAGCCGGGAGAACAGTCCTCACTTCCCGGCCGAGGGGTGAACCTGCACAGCTGGGGCGGCTGGGCCTCTGCCCCAGAGCGAGGCTGAGCCCGCCCAGCGAGAGCCCCAGGCAGTGCGGCATGGGTCAAGGCCATCCCTGTGAGGGTGCAGAGGGGGGTGTCCCAGGAGGACAGAGCTTGGAGGGGCCCACCCGGACAGCTCGCTCTCAAAGGAACCGGAAGGAGCCCAGCCAAGCAGGCCGCGTCTTTTTCCCCAGATGAACCTTCCAGACGTGGTCCTGTTAGAGTGACTGAGGCCACGCTGTCACTTACTGCCTCCCCGCACCCCCTCCCTCCTGTGCGTCGTGGCGGGGGCCCAAGCTCCCCACCACCCCCCCATCTCTTGGCGTCTCCTCCCCCAGGTGGATGACTTAAAAGCCACGCTGGCGATCCAGGAGGCTGAGCTCAAGCAGAAAAATGAGAACGCCGACAAGCTGATCCAGGTGGTGGGCGTGGAAACCGAGAAAGTCAGCAAAGAGAAAGCCATTGCCGACGAGGAGGAGGTCAAGGTGGAGGTCATCAACAAGGTGCGCAGATGCGCGTGGCCTCCGCGGGCTGCGGCTCGCGGCTCTGCGGGCTCAGGCCTCCCCACGGGCCCAGGCAAAGGCTGGGAGGGCTCCCAGACCTGCAGGAACGCCCCCACTCCCAGCTCAGAGGAGGGCTGTCCCCTCCTGGAGCCGTGCTGTCCCCAGGCCCCCGTGGCGGCATTTCCAGGACCCGGTGAGACATTGCAGCTTCAGGCCCCAGCCCAGCTCTGCTGAATCGGGTCTGCAGTTTAACAAGATGCCCGTGACCTGCGAGCCCACTGAGGTTTGAGGAGCCTCCCCCCTTGGATGGGGGCCCTGGTCCTCAGACTCCGCGCTGGGAGCTCCCTAGAGGTGCCAAGGTCACTGACCCGGGGGGCTCCTGCCTGAGAGGTTTCTCCTCACCCCTTCCCGCCTGCCTCTGATGCCCCGAGTCCTGTGTCCGTGTGGGCATTCACACAAGGAGTATCCCAGTAATCGTCCGCCATCCCTTGAGATGGAGGGCAGGGGAGCAGGTCGTTTCTGGGAGGAGGGGCCTGATGGCGGCCACCAAGTGCTGGCACGCCTGGGCCGGGTGAGGGCACAGCCCCAACCCTCTGAGGCCCAGGGTGGTCAGCAACGTGCCCGGGGGCTTGAAACTAGCCGGTGGCATAGACCTGAACCTGGACCCACATCCACACCCCAAACTCTGTGACCCGCCGTCTGATGCCGCGTGTGGCTGTTAATGTCTGGGCACCAGCCACTCTCCAACCCCTAAGTCAGGGGTGCTCCCCGGGGAGGAGGCCCCCGGCTCAGCCCGGCCTCTCGGTGCCAACGTGCCATTTCTCCAGGATGGAACAGTTCGGAGGTCTAGCTTGCCCTCCCCGTAAGAAAGTGAGAACATGTCCACGCACGTGCGCTCCCCAGGTCAGGAAGAACCCCTCTGGGTCTCTGGGTGCCGAGCACAGGGACCAGTAGCCGCGTGGTGTCCATCAGCGATACTGGACAGTGAGGAAGGAGCCAGTAGGGGCTGGGGGCTTTGCCGGGCACGGAGGAGGAGGGACAGGAAGGAGAGTGTCTCTCTGCAAAGCACCCGTGGGGAGTCCATCCCACCCCGACTTTAAGGACAGCGTGGGGCACGACCACGGGAACAGGCGTGGAAGGCGCTGGCTGGGCGGGCCGACCCCGGCGCTTCCTCCCCGGAGCACCCCTGAGGGGGCCGTTTCTGGATGCAGGGCTGGGAGCAGGGCAGGTGCCGGATGTTAACTGCTGTCAGTCCTGGAAGTGGGGGCCACTCCGGAGCCCCAAGTCTGCCGCCCCCAGCGTGGCCCGTTGCAACCTGAATGTTGAGGGGCAGGGGCAGGGGGGCGGGGAGGAGAAAGGCAGGATCCAGGTGGTGACCCGTGACCGCCCTGCCCTGCCCTGGGCATGAAGAGGAGCACAGGGCGCATAGCAGTGTGGCTGCCATGTGGAGAGGCACCCACCTCACCTCCGTCCGTGCTCCCTCACTGCTGCCCAGGGCTACACATACACACACGCTCTCATGCGTTCACACACACACACACTCTCTCTCTCTCTCTCTCTCACATGCAGCCCCCACCAACGCCTGCTCTGATCTTTCCCACATGCTTCCTTCCAGAATGTCACAGAGAAACAAAAGGCGTGTGAAACAGACCTGGCCAAGGCAGAGCCGGCCCTGCTGGCCGCGCAGGAAGCTCTCGACACCCTGAACAAGGTAAGGGCTGAGGGGAGAATGCCGTGGTGTGTGTGCAAGTGGCCTCAGGCTCCCGGCAGCTTCCCAGGGTCGTCCCGGGGCCCGCAGGGCCCTTGCAGGTGCTCCCCGTCTGTCATTTTCAGAACAACCTGACCGAGCTGAAGTCCTTCGGGTCACCGCCGGACGCCGTGGTCAACGTCACGGCCGCCGTCATGATCCTGACCGCGCCGGGCGGCAAGATCCCCAAGGACAAGAGCTGGAAAGCGGCGAAAATCATGATGGGCAAGGTGGACACCTTCCTGGACTCCTTGAAAAAGTTCGACAAGGAGCACATCCCCGAGGCCTGCCTGAAAGCGTTTAAGTGAGTCAGGCTTGACCATGCCGCCCAGCTCAGCGCAGGACGCCCGAGGGTCCCCGGGTGTCCCCAAGCCTGTTCCCAGGGGAAGCCCGTGCTTGCTGGGGTGGGGCGGGGTCTCAGACCCTGTGCGGCAGGGTGGATGCCCGGAGCCAGTGGGGGGGCAGCGGGGGGAAATCTGGTCACACCCGGGTCCCCGGGCGCCTCACCACCCTCTGCCTTCCCCACCGGAAGGCGTCAGCACAGGCGGAAAGGGCTGTGGCTCAAAATCCACGTAAACATGGGAGGATCTAGCAGCCCATCACACGGCCCACGGGACCACGGGAAGTGCCACCAGGGCTCCCAGAGGCAAGAGCAGTTGCGCACGCGCGCACACACACACACACACACACGCTGTACATAAGCATGCACACGTGTGAAGTGTGTGTCCGCTGACTCAGGCCCCATCGTGCGTGTTTCCTTCTTCCCGTTGCTGTCTCCGAAAATGCGCCACGTCTGAGGGGCACCCCCAGCGGCTGGCCGCCTTGCTGGGGGGTGGGCAGGGGGACAAGACAAATCCTGCCAAGGGGCCTCCATCACTGGGAGGTGGACGCGCTCTCAGCCTCCTTGCTGTCGCTGGTCCCCCCACGGTTGAGATCTCACCGTGTGTACGCCGTGATTGTCGGGCCCCGATGCTGACCGGACGCCGCGGGAAGAGAGCACGTTTTCCTGCTGGTCATCAGCCTCCCCTCTAAGTGCTGGATGACCTTGCGGCAATGTCCCTAACTAGTCCCGCATCGCAGAGGAGTCAGGCCCGTCTCCATTCTGCCAGCTCCCCGGTAGCCGTGGCCCCACCTGATGGGTGTTTAAACAACCATCAACCTAAAAGGAAGCACGAAGGAAACCGAGGGCAGGGGTGCCCCGCTGTACCCCCAATCGACGTTCACATTGCTCGTCAGTTCTGTTTTGAGTGAACCCATTCGAGATTCTTCCTGCAGATAGTTCAGTCTGTTAGGCTGAACGACATGGTTGTCTTTTTTTAAAATACTGGTTTCCAGAAGGTTCTAAAGCGCATCTATGCCCCCTCACACCCCAAACCACTTCTGGGGGCCAGACTTCAGTGTTTCATTCTTTTTTTCGTCTTCTTTAAGATCCTTCCCCTCCCCCGCAAAAAAAAAAAACCCATTCATCGTGCTCCCCAGTAATTGCCTGTGCTCCGCGGCCAGCGCCCCGCTGAAGGCGGGAGGGACAGACACAGGGGAGGCCGGAGGCCTGCAGAGCCCGCTGCTCCCTCCCCAGGCCCTACCAAGGCAATCCGACCTTCGACCCCGAGTTCATCCGCTCCAAGTCCACGGCCGCCGCGGGCCTGTGCTCCTGGTGCATCAACATCGTGCGCTTCTACGAGGTATACTGTGACGTGGCCCCCAAGAGGCAGGCCCTGGAGGAGGCGAATGCCGAGCTGGCGGAGGCGCAGGAGAAGCTCTCGAGGATCAAAAACAAGATTGCCGTAAGCGCCCGCTCGCACAGCACCTGCAGCCCGGGGTGAGGGGGGCACCAAGCCAGGCCCTCACGCCCCGGGTCAATACCCCACAGGGGAGGCGGGCGCAGCAGCCGTGAATCACTGAGCAGCACGAATAACCCGGCAGCTGCAGGGACCAGATGGCTCGTGCCCCTTGCTTCTCGGCCCAGCCGGCATGGGGGGCCCTGCTCGGCGCTCAGTGCTCCCAGCACCACTGTGCTCGGTCCCCAGGATGCTGGGACGCCCAGCACAGCCTCCCCCTCTGTTTTCCCAGGAACTCAATGCCAACCTGAGCAACCTAACTTCGGCCTTTGAAAAGGCAACAGAGGAGAAGATAAAGTGCCAGCAGGAGGCAGATGCCACCAACAGGGTGATCTCACTGGCCAATAGGTAGCTGGCTCCACCCCGAGGGCACCCCGAAGGGTCGCCCCCCCCCCCCCAAGGATCAGGCCCAAGGAACGGCCTTTGGAGGAGGAGGAGGAGCAGCCCCGGGTGCAGGCAGCAGTGTCCCCCTGAGGGACTACTGGCCAGTGTCTCCACCTCCTGGAGCCGGTGGCTCTCCACGGTGCACCCCTGCTCATCCCGTGACCTCAGGCAGGGCGGAGCCCCGCATAACCCAGACCTACCCCGACCTGCCTGAGATGCAGCGTCCACAGGCCACATCTCCCACCCCTGGGCAGATCCCCCTTGTGCCCACTCTCACTGCCCGCGGTGTGGGCGCCGGCTTCCTGGGCCTCCACAGGCGCATCCCTTGCCCAGCTCATTTGCACACGTGGACCCCAGACCAGGGCTGTCCGATGGGACCAGGGCAGCACCCGTCATTTTACATGTTCTAGTTGCCACCTTAACAGGACAGAGATGAAACGGACTTTGATAATGCATTTTATGGAACCCCAAATTTGGTCGTTTCAACGTGTGATCAATATGTGATCAACATGTGATCATTAAGAATGACTGGTGAGACCATTTATGCATGTTCGCACCCCAGGTCCTTGAAATCCAATCCACACACACACACACCTCAGGTCAGGCCGGCCACGTGTGCCGGTGGCTGCCCCCAGGGACAGCAAGGCTTCAGAGCTTTCTTTTCGGATTTCTGAAAGCAGGAGCCGGGACCTGGCACGGAGCTGCCGGTGGGGTCGGTCCTAGTGCGTGGCTTCTGGTGGTATTTTCTCCGCCCCAGGCTGGCACCCCATGGTAGCAGCAGTGAGACACGGGGACCCCGGGAGACCCCCAGGCTGCATGGCACTGGCCTCCAGCAGTGCCTGCCATGAAAATCAAAGCGGCTCCTGGGAGGCAAGGGTCCCTCAGGCGATGCTGAGGATGGGCCTTGCTGGGCCTGCGCTTTCAACAAATATCCCCGTGCTCTCAGGCTCGTGGGGTCACATCTAGGGTCAGGGACCAGTTCTCGGGCCGGTGGCCCGTGACACATGATGTGTTCCCTGCAGTCAGTCCCCGCTCCACGTGGGCCAGCTGCCCTCGACGCCACACTGTCCTGTGGCCACCATGGCCACTCCACCTCTACCAGGGCCTGTCACTAGCCAAGCCCACGCTCCGCAGTGTCCGGGCAGCAGCTGCGGCGCGTGGGCGAGACATTCAAATGACGTTAACGGAGCAGTGACATCAACGCAGGACTCGGTTCCCGGGTCCCTCCACAAAACATCTGCTCTGCTTCCCTGAAGCAGCCCTTCCCCTAAACGTCCCCTGACGCATCTCCTCTGTCGAAGCTCCGAGCGAAGGAAGGACTGGAAATGCCCAAGCCTCACAGCATTTAGACGAGGAGGCCGCCTTCCGGCCTTTCCTTCGACCCCCACTGACCTCGTGTTTCCGTTTAGGCTGGTGGGGGGCCTGGCGTCGGAAAACATCCGCTGGGCGGAATCGGTGACGAACTTCAAAAGCCAGGGGGTCACTCTGTGCGGGGACGTCCTGCTGATTTCCGCCTTTGTCTCCTACGTGGGCTACTTCACCAAGAAATACCGAAACGAGCTGATGGAGAAATTTTGGATCCCTTACATAAATACGTTAAAGGTAAGCGGTGGGGTTGCATTCACTGCTCAGGAAACTCGGGGAGGCCCCCGGCAAGGCGGACCCAGCCACACATCACACTCACGGACGCTCTGGACGTTGCAAGTTTAAATGTGGCCCAGGGGCACCTGGGTGACTCAGCCGGTTGAGCATCCGACTCTTGATTTCAGCTCAGGTCATGATCCCAGGGTCGTGGGACTGAGCCCTGTGTTGGGCTCCGCGATGAGTGTGGAGCCTGTTTGGGATTCTCTCTCTCTCTCTCTCTCTGCCCCCTACCCCCATCAGCTTGCTCACACGTGCACCTGCTCATTCCCTCTCTTCTGAAATAAATAAACTGCAGCCCAGTTTGGTCGATGCTGCCACCCTTCCTGGCAGGTCCCCAGGTGCTCTGTGAGGGTGCCGGCAAGTGGCTGTCTTCCAGACGACGCGGCTCGCCCGTGGTCCAACCACAGACTCACCGTGTCACTTGGAGAGCTGTTTCCCGTGGAGCGGTAGGGCCACATCAGCCTTTCTGAGAACTAGTGGCCCCCCGCCTCGCCCGGCAGGTCCCCATCCCCATCACGGAAGGTCTGGACTCTTTGAGCCTGCTGACGGACGATGCGGACGTGGCCACTTGGAACAATCAGGGTCTCCCCAGCGACCGCATGTCCACCGAGAACGCCACCATCCTGTGCAACACAGAGCGCTGGCCCCTCATCGTGGACGCCCAGCTGCAAGGGGTCAAGTGGATCAAAAACAAATACGGCAGCGAACTGAAAGCCATCCGCCTGGGACAGAAGAGGTGAGCAACACTGAGGGCGGGCGGGCTGGGCCCCTGTGCTGGGAAACACACCTAAGGGGTTTGGTGCTTGTTCAACGTCTGGGTGGATCTTTTTTTTTTAATTTTTTTAATGTTTTTATTTATTATTGAGACGGAAACAGAGCATGAGTGGGGGAGGGGCGGAGAGAGAGGGAGACACAGAATCGGAAGCAGGCTCCAGGCTCCGAGCTGTCAGCACAGAGCCCGACGCGGGGCTCGAACCCACGGACTGTGAGATCATGACCTGAGCCAAAGTCGGACGCTTAACCAACTGAGCCACCAGGCACCCCTGGGTGGATCTTTAAATACAGAGGCCGGCCCACGGCTGGATTTGTTTTCCAACATCTGATCTTGGAGAAGAGCGGCAAGAGTGAAGAAGTAAACTGGGGGCTCTCTCCCCGCCCCTGCCCCTGTACCCGCCGCAGCCGCAGCAGGGAGCACTCACTGGGCTCCAGCCCGGGCTGAGTCCCACCCTGCCATGTGCTGGCCCAAGAGGCTTCTGGCCCGTCATTTTCTCATTTCTTGGCTCTGGCGGGGCTGGTTTGTCACTAAGGCCACCCCACGTGCCTTCCTGGAGCACTGGGGACGCGGGGCCAAACGCAGAAGTGAACAGAGAGCCGCACTCCCATGGGCCCCTCGGGGGGACGCACACAGGTGCCCCGGAGTGCCCCCCGGGGAAGGCCAGGCACAGAGGGGATGAGCTGCCACTGAGCTGTACCCAGGGCAACGGGCGCACTGAGCGCCCCCACCCTCCCCCCGCATTAAATGGCCCCCGTGTCATCCCACAGCTACCTGGACATCATCGAACAGGCCATTTCTGAAGGGGACACCTTGCTCATTGAGAATATCAGCGAAACCGTGGACCCTGTGCTGGACCCGCTGCTGGGCAGGAACACGATTAAAAAGGGAAAGTGAGTTCCCTGTGCGCGCGGGCGAGCGCCCTCAGTGGCTGCGGTCTCTGCTCAGAGGAAGCACAGGGAAGGTCCTTTGCCTTCCTGCTGGGCACAGCAGGGCCTTCAACAAAGGGCGAGGCCCAGGGAGGGGCTGGAAGGTGCGGACAGCATCCCAGCCAGGACCACCGACGCCTGACAGTGACTGCCTGCCAACAGCGGTCCTCGGTGGCCACGCTTCTCTTCTTTGTTTATGCATCGTACAAACCTTGAGCCCATAGGACCGTTTTTTGTTTTTTTTTATTCGGGTAAAATCTAACTAACTTAAAATTAGCCATTTTATTTTATTTTATTAATCTTTATTTTTGAAGGAGAGAGACAGAGCGTGAGCAGGGGAGGGGCAGAGAGAGAGAGGGAGACACAGAATTTGAAGCAGGTTCCAGGCTCCGAGCTGTCAGCACAGAGCCCAATGCGGGGCTTGAACCTACAAACCGTGAGATCGTGACCTGAGCTGAAGTCGGACGCTCACCCAACTGAGCCCCCCAGGCGCCCCCGAATCAGCCATTTTTAAGTCAACAGTTCAGTGGCACTTGGTGCATTCACAATGCTGGGCAAACCTCACCCCTATCTGGTCCCAGAACATCTTCATGTCCCCGGACGGAAGCCATCACTCCCTATTCCCCCCCCCGCCCACCAGACCCTGGCACCCGCCATGTGCCCTCCACCTCCGCGGGCTTCACATACAGGGAGTCACATGACACGGGCTCTTCTGTGTCCGGCTGCCTCCCCTAAGCTCCGTATCTTCAAGGCTTGTCTCTGTGTCACTGGGCAATGCACTGAGCTGGTATTACTTTTCTAATATAAAAAATATTAGGGGCGCCTGGGTGGTTCAGTCGGTGTCTCTCTCTCTCTCTCAAAAATCAACTTTAAAAAATTTTTTTGATTAAATCCGTTTTTAAAACGTAACCGTCAAAGGTGGTAGGTGCCAGCTTTCAATGCAGGGGTGCGTGCAGAAGCCCAGGACAGAGGTAACGAATAAGCTTGCTGCTGTCCTGGCCTCTGGGAGTTCGGCATGAGAGATGCTGCCCAAGAAGTGAAGTTAGAGGCCCCCAGAGCAGGGAACTCAAGCAGGAAGGAGTACAGTGGGGAGCAGAGAGGAGAGATGGCCCCACAGCG
The DNA here is from genome assembly GCA_028646485.1 of Cryptoprocta ferox. NCBI lineage: Eukaryota > Metazoa > Chordata > Mammalia > Carnivora > Eupleridae > Cryptoprocta > Cryptoprocta ferox. Next base: position 53,700,911 of record CM053565.1, on the reverse strand, counting down.
CATCAGCAGACCCAGGCTCTGGCCCTGGCTGCTCTCAGACTCTCCCCAGGGAGCTTCCAGAACGTACTGATGGTCTGAATTGGGACGTCAGCGTCCTGGTGTTCGGGGCTCCGGGGTGGGGCCCAGGCGGAGTAGTTCTGGGCCGGCTCCCGAGTGAGTGTGATGTGTCGCTGAAGTAGACCAAGCCCCGCTATCCTCTAGGAAGATCAGAATAGCCTGAGAGACAGCAGGTGCACCTTCTAGAAGGTCCTGGCCACAGGTTAGAGAGAAAGACTGGAACAAGAAGAGACACAGCCCTTTTCCGGTGACCAGAGGAGAGTTCGAGGTGGCAGTGAGGCCCGGGGCGGGGGGCTGGGGGGGCGCCAGCCTGCCGTGGAAGGCGGTCTCTGTTGGCGACACCGCCGCCAGAGCCTCTCTAACCTGCCTCCCCTGACGGCCAGGTTCATTAAGATCGGTGACAAGGAGGTGGAGTATCACCCCAAGTTCCGCCTCATCCTGCACACCAAGTACTTCAACCCGCACTACAAGCCCGAGATGCAAGCCCAGTGCACCCTCATCAACTTCCTGGTCACCAGGGACGGGCTTGAGGACCAACTCCTGGCTGCCGTGGTGGCCAAGGAGCGCCCGGATCTCGAGCAACTGAAGGTACCAGGGCCTGACATCAGCCCCACATGGCGCGGGGTGGGCTGTCCCGTCACCGTGAGGTTCTGTGACCCAGCGGCGGCCACCCCGTGTCTCTCTGGAGGGGCCCCAGCCTGTCACACCGATGGCATTCTGTGCTCCAGAATGGCCGCTCTTCCTCCCCGGCGGCCTCCCAAACCGAATTCCAGACCAAACAACAAGTTCACTGACCAAAGAGGAGCCTCAGTGGTGCCTAGACGGCCCCAGGCACCTGACTGCTGCCCCACCAGCATGGCCTCTGCAGCCACACTCCGGACAGTCCCAGGTCCTGCTCCCCGGCCGCACACGGCTTCCCAGAACAGACTCTGGCTTCTCCTGTCCGCACCGGGGCCTCAGCTGAGTTGTGGGGGCAGGGCCGGCCGACAACTGATCCCCCCTACCCGCCCGCCGTCTGTCCCTCCTGCAGGCCAACCTCACCAAGTCTCAAAATGAATTCAAGATTGTTCTGAAAGAGCTGGAAGACTCCTTGCTGGCCCGTCTGTCGGCTGCGTCAGGGAATTTCCTGGGGGACACAGCCTTAGTGGAGAACCTGGAGACCACCAAGCACACGGCCAGTGAGATCGAGGAGAAGGTGAGAGCACACGGCGGGGCGGGCCGATGGGGGCCTCCTCCGCCGGTCACGGAGAAGAGAAGCCACAGTCCCACGCGTGCCCCGGGGCCCGGAGCAGCGTGCCAGCTGCTGGCCGAGGGTTCCCCAGACAGGGGTAGGGTCCACTGCCCACCGGCGAACGCGGGTGGTCACGCTGAGTGCCCACTCAAGCCCCGTTTGTTTTCAGGTGCAAGAGGCCAAAATCACAGAGGCTAAAATCAACGAGGCCAGAGAGAACTACCGGCCAGCCGCAGAGAGGGCGTCCCTGCTCTACTTCATACTCAACGACCTCAACAAGATCAACCCCATCTATCAGTTCTCGCTCAAGGTGTGGCTGCGGCCGGGCTCCGGGGCGGGGCTGGTGTCCACAGAGCGCCCCCCCACCGGCCATCAGGAGGAAGCCGGGCTCCAGGCTGCAGACAGGGAGTGGGATCAGACCCCCCACCCACCGCGAAAATAAACCGGAGCCCCCACAGGGAGTGCAGGGCGGCCTCAGAGTCCAGCCCCAAGAGCACGCGCGCACCCCTCCCCCAGGCCTTCAACGTGGTGTTCGAGAAAGCCATCCAGAAGACCCCCCCGGCGGAGGAGGTGAAACAGCGAGTGATCAACCTGACGGAGGAGATCACCTACTCCGTCTACATGTACACGGCCCGTGGGCTCTTCGAGCGGGACAAGCTCATCTTCCTGGCCCAGGTGGCCTTCCAGGCAAGTCTGGCCTCCCTGCTCGAAGCGTGGTCCGCAGTGCAGGTTCCCAGGGTGATGGCGTTCATTCGAGTCCCCGCTGGGGGGCCTGCTTGGGACTCTGTTGACACCGGGGGCGGTCATAGGCGCAGCCACTGAAGGAGAGGTCCGTTAAAGAGAATTCTACAAAGAAACGTCATTCTGTTGCATTTACGGAACGCCGAGCGGGCAGTCCCGCGCCAGCGAGTGGTGAACCAGCATGGTTGCCCAATTCTGTCTCTTAAGGAAGTAAAGATACTAAACCCTCTTCATACGGACAGACCCGCTGAAACAGTTCCGACTTTTGTTCCATTAAGTGAATCAAACAGGCCCTCCGCCTCTGGTGCACGGTCTCGTAAGTATGGCAGAAAACACGAATTTCTAGATAGCTTCCAGAAGTCTGCTTCCCATCCAAACTCAAACTGTGACTTAGGGTCTAGATCAAGGAGGTTTTCCTTATCTGTGTGAGTCCTGAGCGGCAGGCCACCCGTGAGTTTTCTCCCCGCGGAGGGGGCAGCAGGACTGGGTGGTCCCCCTAAATTCCCAAAGAAATTTTTCTTTTGAACAAGAGAGACAAAGAAAACGAGAGTCTGACTCGGGTGAAACTCTGTGGCGTCAGAGAAGAGCTGCGCGGGCGCCTGTCTGCGGCGCTGCAGTGACCGTGGCCCCCAGGCTCCCCTGCCAGGCGGATGGAGCGGGCCGAGCCCCTTCTCAAGGGGCTGAGACCCGGCCTGCTGGGCGCCCAGAGAGCTGGTGTGCACGGGTGATAAGGCGACATAGAACAGGACCCAGAAAATCCCCCAGAAAATATATATGCCCCGAAGACTTGACTCGTATACAAACACTCAACAGCAGCTCCGCGGGTAATCGTCACAAGGTGGACGTGGCCCAAACGTCCATCGAAGGATGAGCGGATAAACCAAACGTGGTCGCTACAACGTGGGTGAACCTGGAGGACAGAGTGAGAGAAGCCGGACGCGGGAGGCCACATCTGCAGGGTTCCACTGAGCAGGCAGATCCAGACAGAGCGCCGACCCTGGGGCCGCCAGTGGCCGGGGGAGGGGCGGGCTGTGCACAGGTCTGGGGTTCCCTTTAGAAGAAGAAAAAGCTCTGGTGCTAGATAGCAGTGATACGATTTTACTAAAATGTTATACTTTAATAAGGGTGAGACCGTACATTTTGTGTCCTGTGGATTTTACTACGATATAAAAAAAAAAAAATCAAGGTGAATAGAAAGTCTTGCCGGGACCCAGAGGACAGAACGGTGCTCCCCCCATGGACCAGGGGTGTGGGCTCCTCAGCCTGCACTGTGCCGGTCCATCCCTCCGGGACTGAGGTCCCAGGCGCTCCTGCCAAGGGGCCAGCAGCCGCCCTGCCCCACTGTTGTGGGGTGACATCTGAGCAGCCCCTGTGCCCCCCCAGGTCTTGTCCATGAAGAAAGAGCTGAACCCGGTAGAGCTGGATTTCCTCCTGCGGTTCCCTTTCAAGGCCGGGGTCCTGTCCCCTGTGGACTTCCTGCAGCACCAGGGATGGGGCGGCATCAAGGTGGGCATGCAGGCTTGAACCCTGTGTCCTCTCCCTGCCGCGAGGGCCCTGGAGGTCACCCTGGGAACGGTAGGGGAGGGGCGTACCCCAGAGGTGGGGCCAGGTCTGGAGGGCTGCCTGCGGGCTCGCAGGAAACTCTACTTTCCCGTCCAACACGGCCCCTGAGCCACGGGCGGCCCCTCCACCACCGCCCCCACCTCTGAGTGCCAAGTGTCAAGGGATCGCCTCCGATTCCGGGCACACGCACTGGGGGCCCTGGGGGCTCTGTTCAGAAGACCTGAATAACGGGGGTCCCCGGCGGTGGGAGCGGCGCCCCTGTCCCACAGCCCTCCGGGGGGCCGGCCCCGGGTCACGTGCCTCCGTTGTTCAATCCGGGGCCCCGCACTGGGGGAAGGGGGGGGACGGAGCTGAAAGGCCGCCTGCCCCCAGGCCCTGTCGGAGATGGATGAGTTCAAGAACCTGGACAACGACATCGAAGGGTCCGCCAAGCGGTGGAAGAAGCTGGTGGAGTCGGAAGCCCCGGAGAAGGAGATCTTCCCCAAGGAGTGGAAGAACAAAACGGCGCTGCAGAAGCTGTGCATGATGAGATGCTTGCGGCCCGACCGCATGACCTACGCGGTCAGGTGGGCGTGGCACCCTGGGAGGGGCGGCGCCTGGGTGGTGGAGGGAGGAGCTGCCTGTGGCCCCGCCCCTCGCCCCTGTTGGTGGGGGCAGGACCCCGCCCGCTGGCGCTGGGCCCCTTCTCCCGCTGGCCTGAGGGACAAGTGATGGGAAAAAAGGACACCCCACCTGAGCCGTCAAGATTCTTCAAGGTGTAGGCGGTTAATGACTGTGAGGCCACACAGAGTCCTTTTAAAATGCAAAATGCAGTGGGAACAGGGGTGCCTGGGTGGCTCAGTGGGTTTAGCGTTCAGCTCAGGTCATGATCTCATGATTGGTGAGTTCGAGCCCCGCTTGGCGCTCTGTGCTGACAGCTCGGAGCAGCCTGGAGCTGCTTCAGATTCTGTGTCTCCCTCCCTCTCTCTGCCCCTCCCCCACTCACACTCTGTCTTTCTCTCAAAAGTAAGTAAATATCTAAAATTTTTAAATAAAATGCAACGGGAACAAACAAAACAGTGGCAAAGCCATCAGCACCCCAGGATTTTCATGCCCTCAGTGGCTAAATTTAAGCTCAATCTTTTCATCAGTTTTGGCTCCTTTGCAGAGAGAACTGTTCAAATTTTGTGAATAATTTCTCTGCCCCCGAAACCTCTGCACGATTGGGAAATTAATCGCTGTGGCCTTTGGGCACGCCGTCCCACTCACACCCCAGCTGGGGATGTCGTCTCACAAAAGGACTCCAGGAGCTGCAACATCACCTAGCACCACCCCCAGGGGTGACACCTGAGATGTCCCGTCCACCCTCCCCTGGAGCAGAGAGGACTTCCCTCCTGCCGACCAGGGCGACCGCAGAGGATGGAGATGCCACCGGAAGGAGGGAGGACGGAGCAGACGAGGAACCAAGTGACTGGGGAGCATGGAGGTGCCACTGGAAGGAGGGAGGACGGAGCAGACGAGGAACCAAGTGACCAGGGAGGACAGAGGTGCCACTGGAAGGAGGGAGGATGGAGGAGACGAGGAACCAAGCGACTGGGGAGGACGCAGATGCCACCGGAAGGAGGGAGGATGGAGGAGACGAGGAACCAAGCGACTGGGGAGGACGGAGATGCCACCGGAAGGAGGGAGGGCGGAACAGATGAGGAACCAAGCAACCGGGCAGTACAGAGATGCCACCGGAAGGAGGGAGGGCGGAGATGCCACCAGAAAGAGGGAGGACGGAGCAGACGAGGAACCAAGTGACCGGAAGGATGGAGGTGCCACCAGAAGGAGGGAGGACGGAGCAGACGAGGAAACAAGCTCAGTGCCCATTCTCCCACACGACACAATATGGCGTCTTTGCCTTTTCCTTGTCCTGGCAGCCGGAAAGCAGCCAGATTCCCCAAGGATGCCTGTGTCCCTAACACAACTCCCCCCCGACAAAGCAGTGGCCCTACTCTGCCATTGGTTGTCCACAGACGTTTCTGTTTTGCTCTGTTTGCCGGGGGCTCACGGGCAGGGCGGGAAGGGGCCAGAGGGAAACAAGAAATCCTTTCCATGCTGGAAGAAGTTGGGACAAAGTCTGGGAAAGGTCAGGGTGAAGGACGGACACCTGGCCAGCACAGCGAGACCTCGGCCCGCCTGGGGGAGCGCAGTGCATGTGGGTGTCCTGGCCGGCTGCCTCCAGAGTGCTGTGGCGCATCACCACCTGGACGGCCTGCATGAAGGAAGTAACTCAGACCCCGCGAGCGTCTGCACTTTGCAGGGGCCTGGGCGACCCCAAGCACCAGGTGAACCCCCATCCCGCTCTGACATTTCTGCAGCGTCGAGGAAGGCAGATTCAGCTCTCCGAGGATAGAGGAGGAAGGCAGCTTAAAAGCGAGGGAATTCAAGTCTGTAGCGAATAGCGGAGCAGCAAACACTCATCCATGGCATGGTGTCCTGCGCCCCCGGCGGCCCGAGGCTCACTGGCCCCGAGAGAGTGGCACCTGGGGGTAGGGGTGCTGGCAAACGCCTCTCCCAGCAAAGGCCCTGGTTTGCAGCAGTTTCTGTGATGTGGCAGCTCCAGCGTGGCTGTCGTGGCCAGGAGCGGGCCCCTGCACGCCTCTGCCAAGGACTCGGTGCCCAGAGTGGCGGAGCCCCCACCCCCACCGGGAACCAGTGCGCGCCGTTCATCATTCTCCAGCAGAGAATGAGCATGTGGCCTGGCCACGTCCTTAGTAACAGTGATTTAGTGACATTCCAGCCTACATTCCAGGAGTCCTTTCCGGACAAGGATCCTAGCATCCACATTCCCAGTCCGTTCAAAGGCCGGAATCGAGTCCAACTGGAGGCTTTCGGGAGGTGTGGCCCCCGGCCACTCAATCCCACACCCCCCCGCCCCGCCGCTGGCCGTGAGCCAGTGTCAGTTTGGGGAAACTGCATAGAAGCCAGCGAAGGCCAGAGCAGGTGGTGAACACTGATGAGAGTGTCCCCAGAAAGTTCCGAGGCTCCAAGGTTCCCCATGGAGTCAGAAAGAGTCAGAAGGTGTGAGGTGGCCTCCAAGAAAGCAGGCCCCCAACAGGCCACCTGACGGTCCTCCGAGATGAGGGCAGAATGTCCGGATGGCCGGCTGCTTGCGAGCGAGCGCCTTGTCTCCCACTGTTCTTTCAAAGACTGGCTTGCTTCTTCTAAAGACACTGAATCTTCGCATTTTAGCTCCTGTGACTCATTCAGAATACAGTAAGCTCAGCCGTCGGTGGAGGAAGAGGGGCAAATCGAGATCCGAAGGTCACCCCCAAAGAACCCCAGATCTCCCATGAGAGGGGCCTCAATTGACCCCAGACTTCTGAGGGCCAAGAAGGACAGTTTGGGGCTTGGAACAAAGAGGCGCTTCTGTAAAGAGAGGCATTGATAGAAATTCCTTTTTTTTTTTTCCTGTGATTTTTCTGATGAACCGTGTTTTGTGGTCCTCCCCAAAATGGCTACAACATGAACTTCCTTCCTCCTCAAACCCCAGTCGGGAGATTGCCAGGACGCAGAGCCCCATCTGTGTTCTGCTCCTTCTTGCCACCCTTGCTAGAGCAGATGAGAGCCTGACCCAACCCCTTGGGGGGCACGGAGGCCTCGAAGGACCCAGGGGCCCCCTGGCACCGGGGTGTGCTCACCTGCGATGCCCTGGGTTGTGGCCCCGTTGGGGCTTGTGTTTCCCCCGAGGTGACCTGGGAGCCTCTGAAAACGGGGCAGCGGGAGACCGCCTCTCACCTGCTCACATGCGGGCCTCTCCAGGGAAACGCACCTTGCGGGGCCCGGCAGGGACGGGGTGCACCTGCTCCCTCTCCACACCCTCCCCCTGCAAAGAGGAAAGCCCCCAGAAGGACTGCCTTCCAGCCAGAGACGTGCTCTGCCTAAGAAAGCCCACCAAGAAATGGCCCTTCCCCCTGGGGACACAGGCCACCCTGTCCCCCTCGCCTTCGGGTCTGACCAATGCATCTCCCTCAGGAACTTCGTGGAGGAAAAGATGGGCAGCAAGTTCGTGGAGGGTCGGAGCGTCGAGTTTTCCAAGTCCTATGAGGAGAGCAGCCCCTCCACGCCGATCTTCTTCATCCTTTCCCCGGGCGTCGACCCCCTGAAAGACGTGGAAGCCCTGGGTGAGTGTGGCCAGGGGGCGGCGGGGGGGTAATCACAGAAGGGGGCGGCCATGTCACTGGTCGTCAGGAAATGACCCTCAAAACGGCAGGGAGGTGCCCCAATTCGTTAGGCCGGCTCTCGGCATCAAAGACACAGAACGTGTTGGGCCTTGGAGGGATACGGAGAAACAGGGGCCCCCGGCGTGGGTGGCGGGGGCCGCAAGAAGGCGCGGCTGCCGTGTGACCCAGCGACTCCACGGCTGGTCCGCGCCCCGAGGATGAAACAGGTGACCAGGCAAGTACAACCCGGTGTCCGTCAGCTACCGAGTGGCTGGTGCCAGCGCGGCAGATCCATTCGACGGGCTGGCGCTCAGCCACAAAAAAACGATAAAGTGTCAACACACACAGCACGCCGGAACTGGAAAACACTGCATCAGGAGGAATCCAGGCCAGGCGCAAAGGCCCCGCTTATGCGGCTCAGGTTATCTTAAATACCTGGAATCGGTAAATCCAGAGAGACGCAAGGCTGATGTGGGGGCCGGGGGTAGGGGTGAAGCTGGGGCATCTTTCGGGGTGATGAAAACCTTCTGGAAGCGGACGGATGGTTGCACAACATCGCGAACATTAAATGTCACTGAACCGTACACTTGAAGACGGTTCTTAAATGGGTAAACCTGACCTTCTGTGTGTTTTACCACAATAGAGAACAGAGCGCGAAGCGTATGGACCCCAGCCGGGTGGCAGAGCCTCAACCTTCGTCGGCGGCCCCATGCTCTTCCTGTTTCCCTTTCCTTCAGGGAAGAGACTGGGGTTTACCATAGACAACGGGAAACTCCACAACGTGTCCCTGGGGCAGGGACAGGAGGTGGTGGCCGAGAACGCCCTGGATGTGGCAGCAGAGACGGGACACTGGGTCATTCTGCAGGTACGGAGGCGCCCCTCTGGCGTGGGGGCTCCCCGCCCGGAGGCGGCTGCGGGGACGGGCCTGAAGGCTGGAAAGAGAGCAGGTCCTGGGCTTCGCGCCCACAACTGTGGGAGGGGGCGGGCGGCGCCCCCACCAGGTCAATCCGCCTGGCCAGCTGGGTGGGGAGGCTGTCGGGACCACCTCCCTCGGTGAGGACGCTGGGGTTAGGCCCGAGGACCCCTGAAGAGATGCTGTTCACAAAACGAAATCTCCGAGTGGACGACGGCACTCCTCCTCCTCCTCCTCCTCGCTTGGGGGAAGCGATAGTGGCCTGGGGGACATTCCATCCACATTTTGGGTAAACCGGGCTGGGCGCAGCAGCCTCCCCACGCCCTCTCCTGCACCCCGACCAGCACCTCCAGGCCTGAGCCCCAGCCCCCAGGGTGTGCTGACCTCAATCTGCAGGGCCAGCCTGGTCCCATGTGGAGACCCCAGTTTCAGGCCGTTCCTTTTTACCCAAACGCCTCAGGGGAGGGGTGGGGACCGTACAATCCATCCTTGAGGAGGAGGGGGGGTCCCGGGAAGGACTCGCCATTCGGCTGGGGGTCTTGAACTAAAGAGCACAAGAACAGACTCCGAGGCCTCAGCCGTGAAGCTGAAATTCTCCAGCGCACCGGGCGCCCCGGGAAGGGGGGGACACGGGGGCAGCGGGGAGGGGCGCGGGGCGCTGAGCCCCAGTCTCGGCCCCAGAACATCCACCTGGTGGCGCGATGGCTGAGTGCGCTGGACAAGAAGGTGGAGCGGTACAGCGAGGGCAGCCACAAGGACTACCGCGTGTTCATCAGTGCCGAGCCCGCCCCCAGCCCCGAGGCCCACATCATCCCCCAGGGCATCTTGGAAAACGCCATCAAGATCACCAACGAGCCGCCCACGGGCATGCACGCCAACCTGCACAAGGCTCTGGACCTCTTCACTCAGGTGAGGCGGCTTCCCCTCTGGTGCGCCACCCCCCCCACCGTGCCCCCAGCACCAGCCCCCCCTCCCCCGTCCCTGGCCCCCGGCAGCCCCAGCTTGGAGCAACCCTCAGAGCGCGGGCAAAAAGGCGCCTCCGGCCTGTGCTACTGAGACTCGGAACCGTGGGGACGCCTCCACACAGGTCCTCGGTGCTCCACGCCACCCCCAGCGCACACCTTGCACCACAACCCAACATATTTGTGCAAACCTGAGTAGAATGCACGTAATGTGAAATGCATTCAAATTACAGCTGTTCAGACCAGAAATGCATATTTTTAGCCAGTTTCATGACCTGCGAGTCAGCGCAAGTGAAGTGAATGCAGTGCGGGTCACCTCGGGAAGGGGCCCGGCTCCCAGTGGCTTGCTGGGGGCTGCCATCCCCCCACCCCCACCCCCACCCCGGGCCCTCCTCTGGCTCAAGAGGCAGCAGAAGAGAACGGGCCCTCGCTGGCTCCGGCTGCCAGGCCACCTCCCACCCCTGACCCATCCCCAGGGGGTCCCCTCCTGCGCCAGTGGGCAGGCTCGTGCGGCTCCTCCCGAGTCCAGAGTCCCGAGTCCCTGTGATACCTTCTCATAGTTCCCTCCTCCCCGGCATCCGGGACCCCTTCCGCAAGCCCCTAGCATCACCTGATCTTCTGTTCTGCTCCAGAACTTTCTGGGTGTGCGCACTTGATCTCCCAAGTGGGGTCTAAAGCCTTTTTAAGGAAGACGCCCTGTGTTGTCTGAGAACACCTGCAAAGACCTAGTTCGGGAGGTACTGTGCTGGAACGCACGGCCAGCCCATTCCTAGAGAGTCTGGGCTAGTGTCCGCCTGCACCTGAGGGGGCCGCTGGCCGCAACCGGGGATGGTATGTCTCATTAAAGGAATCCGGAAATGTCCTGAGTTTGGGAATATTTTATTAGGGAGCAGTTTAATCTGACTTAAAATCAGTACTTAGGTGATAGAACCGCATTTCCGGAAGACAGAGCCCAAGAAAGCACACTCTCCTCCAGCCCTCGTGGGACCTCGGGTTCCCCGCCCGCCCTGCCCCTCCCGCCCCCGGCAGGCTGCCGGCAGAGGCGGGACTCGGGTCCCAGCCAAGGTGCCTGTGCCCTCCCGCAGGACACCCTGGAGATGTGCTCCAAGGAGATCGAGTTCAAGTGCATCCTCTTCGCCCTGTGCTACTTCCACGCCGTGGTGGCTGAAAGGCGCAAGTTCGGGGCCCAGGGCTGGAACAGGTCGTACCCCTTCAACAACGGGGACCTCACCATCTCCGTCAACGTGCTGTACAACTACCTGGAGGCCAACAACAAGGTACGGGCGAGCCTGGTGCCCAGCGGGTACTCTGCCCTCCCACCCTTCCGCCTCGTGCTCAGCTCGCATCACGTGAAGCCCCTAAGGCAAAGACAGCCTGCCCTGTGACCCCACCAGGCTGATGGGGCGATGGTCACCCAGGCCCTGGCCACCACCCCCGCAGCACCTGTCCGCCGTCTGGACATTTTCCCAACTTGTTAGCAACTGCACGGGGGCAGGTATCCTTAGGGACCTGCCCAGAAGTCCCGGGACAGGAGGAGCGGACGAGGGACCTCCCCGGGGTGCAGTCAGTGTCTGGGGACAGAACCTAGGTCTGCCCTAGAGGGAGAGGCAGAAAAATCTCCCTGGGTAACAAGAGCGCTGCTTTCGTTCTCCTGAAAACGGAAATAAACGTGCGCAGCGATCTGCAGGCCGCCCCGCCTCCCCGGTCTCTCCAGGAGTCCGGTTCAGGGCCTGGGGCAGACCCGGCACCGTTGCTGTGACCCCCAGGAGAGGCAGGCACCTGCGTACCCCATAGGCCGTGGCTCCCCCGAACCAGCAGAGACAGGACTGCGGCACAGCACAGGGGTGGGAGACAGTGGGGGGGGGGGCAGGTGGTGGGACGAGGCAGCACCCCTCCTGATGCCCCAGGGGCAAGGTCGCAAGCGAAGCCCAGCTCTGCCCCTGACCAGGCACCTGGCCTTATGCTTTGGGGGTTAAGCACGGGCAGAGCCCCCACCCGGCCTCAGGGCGCATCTGGGCCGCCCGCCTGCTTCCCACCATCTCCCCCCCAGCCGTAAAAAGTCCAAGACGTGGGCAGAGGTGAGGGAGGCCAGGGCCAGGGCGGGAAGGCGAGCATAGCCCCGCACGCCCGCAGGCAGCCCCAGAAGGTCTGCCAAGGGGCCACCTGTGATGACCTCTGGTGGCCTCTGAGGACAGACACTGACGCTGGCCTGGCCCTGACCGCACGCAACGGCCCTCAGCACGGCCATCGCCCGAGTGGGAGCGCAGCGTGTTGCTTGCTGGCTTAGTTCCTGGGGAAGCCCAGCCCTGGGGGGGCAGGGGGGCAGAAGGTGCCAGCAGCCAGCTCTCCAGGGGGGAGGCAAGGCCGTCGCCTCCTGCAGGCCGGGAGGACTGGAGTGCTGCTGGCTCACGTCACCGGAAACAGGGTGGGAGCTGAAGGCTCGCAGCTGCCTTCCAGGCCGCGCAAGCAAGCACATGCTGGGAACAGCCGCGACGAAGCGTCCCCACCACCCCTGCATGTCGGTCAGAGATGCTTTCTGGGGAGATTCGCGTGGGAGCAACAGCCTTGCTCGAGGTTTTCAAAGACGTTTATCTAGACTCTTGCCCCCTCGTGCGCGCACACGGAAGCCAAGGTGGGCAGGAAACTGCTCGAGGACGCAGGCCCCGAGCTCCACCGAGCAGCGGTGAAGGACCCACACGGGAACGCGCGTCCCGCCAGGCCGAGCGCACCAGGCCGGGGGTGGCGTGACACCCCCCCCCCCGCCGCCGTCGTTAGGTAACCACCTGTGACGATGTCCACGGTTGTGTCCCCCCAAATCCGAACAGTTGCTTGGGGCTCCGCACGGTGTTTGTCAGAACACACACGACTCCGGCAGACTCAGCGAGAGGCCGGGCACCGCCTCCGACGTGCACTCCGGGATTCCATCGGCACCACCCCGCGGGGACGGACAGGAGGCAGACCGTGGGGGCCGGGGGCGGAGGGGCCCGTGACCAGCCCTGCCTCCCAGAACAGATCAGCAAAATGCAGAAAACGCAGCTCAGCACGTTCCCCAGGTGGCCAGGCAGAGCACAAGCTGTAAGGCACAGAGTGACAATTTAGAGGAGGTGAATACCTCCGACAACCGTTCAATCCACCGGCAAGCTCTTAACCAGCTCTGTCCGGAGGCAGCCGGGGACGCCAGCCCCGCGCGCGGGCGGCGAGTCCAAACTGCGGGTGAGGTGTGAGCAGTGAGGGCGCGGGAAACACCGCGTTAATTCATCGTCCGAAGCCGCTCACTGCTGTGCGAACAGTCGTCTCCCGTGGCTGCCGGCGACTCTGAAATGACACGTGGGGCTCCCGCGCAGATCCCGCTTGGGTGGCTCCGTGTGCACGAGGACCAGCAACATGCTGGCGCCTGGAAGCCAGAGCTCACCTGCTGGCTTCCCGGAGGAGGCGGCATCTGAGCTGGCTTGGGAAGTCGAGCGTCGCCTTGGCGAGTGGTGGCGGAGAGGAGCGTCCTGGGCTGAGTGCGAGGTCAGACGCCCCGTTCTGGGCGAGTGAGCCCTCCCTGCTCTGGCCCCCGCTGGGGCCCCCAGAGGGCTGCAAAGCCCTGTGGGGCACACGCGGCAAGAGAGGGGCGACAAGCCGGGAAACTCAGCGCCAGGTGAGCCCAGCGGGATGGGAAGGAAGACCCACTGGACGGACGCACTGCGTACACCGACGGGCCGACAGAAATGGCCCCCGAGCACCCACACCCAGTCGGCACAGAATTAAACCTCTCTAGTCAGGTGGCCAGTGTGCAGAGGCACGGGTGGCGGCACGTTTCCGAGCGGGGGTCACCAGTCGGGGCTGCAGGGTGGGCCTCGGGGCCGGAGGTCCTGGGACAGAGGCCAGGCTGCGGGCAGAGGGGAGCAGCTGGGCAGCCCTTGCCAGAGGAGAAGGTGGCACACTGCCGAGCGGGGTCTGGCCGCAGGGTCAGACACGGAAGGACGGGGGGAGAAAGGCTAGGCCGGGCCTGGTGGCCCCGCGGAGCGGCGGGTGAGGCGGCGGCAGGGTGACCGGAGGAGCCGGCCCTCACCTCACGCTGACGGCTGCCTGCCGGTTCTTACCGACCCCGCCGGGGCAGGGGACACGTCTCCTAACTGCCTCCGTCCTCCCTAAGGTGCCCTGGGATGACCTGCGCTACCTGTTTGGAGAAATCATGTATGGCGGCCACATCACTGACGACTGGGACCGCCGGCTCTGCAGAACGTACCTGATGGAGTACATCCGGCCGGAGATGCTGGAAGGCGAGACCCTGCTGGCCCCGGGCTTTCCGATGCCCCCCAACCTGGACTACAAGGTGAGGGGGGCCCTTGCTTGGGACACGAGCTCACCCTGTGACGCAATGGTGGCAAAGGGCAACACCGTCCTGGCCGGCTCTGGGGACAGCCTGGTGTCACAGAGCACTGGTAATTGAGCAAGAAGCCAGGACGGCTTGAAACGCAGCCTCATGGGAGGGGGCGTGGGGCCTTTCACGTGGCCGGGGTGGGGGGAGTGGGTGTTAGAGAACCAGCGGGGTCTGTACAGGGAGCGAGGCGTGGGCAGAACGTTCTGGTCAGAAAGGCTTCGTAAAGGGCGGCCACGGGTCCCCTGGCAGCCTGCTCACCGACCGCCCCTCTGCAGGGTTATCACGAGCACATCAACGAGAACCTGCCCCCCGAGAGTCCCTACCTGTACGGCCTGCACCCCAATGCAGAGATTGGCTTTCTGACGGTCACCTCAGAGAAGCTGTTCCGGACGGTTCTGGAAATGCAGCCCAAAGAGACCGACTCAGGAGCGGGCACCGGGGTATCTCGCGAGGAGAAGGCAAGTCTCAGCACCAGCCCAGCGGCAGAGAAGGGACGGGACCCAGAACCTGGGGTCGAAAAGTGCGTCCCCGGAAAGCGGGCCGGGGCTGGGAGCCGGCTGACGGGCCCCAGTGGGGACGGCCCCTGGGCGCCCTCCCTCCCCCCCCCACGGCCTCTAACGTGGCCGAGCTTGCCCGTGGGCGGTGAGTGGGGAGCGGGGAGCTCACCAGTCTGGACGCGCATACCAGTCCCTCCCCGTGAGCTCAGAAGACCGCGGTGGGCGCACCCCAGTAACACACAACCCCAACAGCGTAAGGCCCCTTCATGCACTCCTGCTCGCCCGGGCCACCCCGCCATCTCATGCGCCACCCCACCATCTCATGCGCCATCAGCACCTTTACGCTGTTTAGTAAATTCTGGGTAAATTCTAGTAACGGGCGGCTAAGTAGCGGGGTTCCCAAAGGTAGACCGAATTCTGGATCCCAAGACCCTCAGTGCTGAGGCGCCTCAGGACCCTGTCTTGGTGCGATGACTGACACCACAGTGGGGTACATGACCCCGTGCGGGCCACTCCTGGACAGGGTGTGACCACATGGTCTCCACAGACGCCTACGCGGCACACGGGGTCAGGTGACCTGACACTCAGGAAGGTCGGAAGGCCCCAGGCTAGGGTGGCCTGCTGCTATGGTCTTGATGACGGGACCCAAATATTCAAAGCCTGTTGGCCAAGATTCCCTCTTATCATCAGACGTGTGGCTGCACCTCCGTGACCCTGCTTTCCAGACCCCCCTCCCCCTGCCTAGAGCCCTTTGCTCGGGAGGTCCTAGCCGTGTGCGTGCGACGCGGGCTCCCCGACCCGGATGCCGGGGGTGGGCTGGAGGGCGCACACAGTGACAGGACTTGTCGGGGACTGACTTCCAGGTGAAGGCCGTGCTGGAGGAGATCCTGGAGAAGATCCCGGAAACTTTCAACATGGCTGAGATCATGGCGAAGGCGGCCGAGAAGACCCCGTACGTGGTGGTCGCCTTCCAGGAGTGCGAGAGGATGAACATCCTTACCAACGAGATGCGCCGCTCGCTGAAGGAGTTGAACCTGGGGCTGAAGGTAAAATGTGGCTCCACTGGGACCCAGGGACGCGACTTCAAAGGCCGCCTGGTGCCACCAGCTGACTGGGTTGCAGGACACGGGGGTGGGGGGTGGGGCCAGCCCGGGTGCGAGTGTGGTCCCGTCTCCTCTTGGTTGGCTGTTCCTGAGCCATGGGCCCTCCAGGCCAGGCCCGGGTGGCACCCACCGGGCTCCGAGCCAAACTGCTTTCTCTCGAGGGCCCTCGGCACAGGTGGGGCGGGTGGGAGAGAGAAGGTGGGCGACTGGCCAGGTCTGCGTGCCCACCGGCGTCCTGTTTGTCCCTTAGGGGGAACTGACCATCACGACTGACATGGAGGACTTGTCCATGGCCTTGTTCTACGACACTGTGCCCGACACGTGGGTGGCCCGGGCCTACCCCTCCTTGATGAGCCTGGCAGCCTGGTTCGCCGACCTGCTGCTCCGCATCAGGGTAGGGATCGTCTCCTCAAGTCACAGCAGACCCGCCCCCCAGGGCCTTCAGGAGGGGGACGGGAGGGGGCGGGCAGATGTGTGCCTCGCCAGAGGCCTGGAGGCCCCCCACTGGCCTGGCCGTGAGCGGGCGCTTCCTGCAGAAGGGAGAAGACAGCGGGTCCGAGGCGGGAGCAGGTTCCATCGACCGCCACAGCCCCTCCACTAGAGCCCAAAGACCCAGAGGGACCGGGGGGGGGGGGGGCAACCGGCCCATCAAAGCCTCCTTTGGGCTCCCAAACTGTCCTCAAACGTTAAGCCCCCCTCCGAACGCCCCTCTTCCCCATTCCCTCATTTAAACTGGAGCCGGTGGATACCACCGTGGCACAGGCAGGTGGCCAGGCCTCGCCAACTCGTCTGCGTGGCTCTCCCGCGAGCCGCCGCAGCTCAGGACGGTCCGGGCGTGACCCCCGTGCCTCTCTCCGCCAGGAGCTCGAGGCCTGGACGACGGACTTCGCCCTGCCCACCGCCGTGTGGCTGGCTGGCTTCTTCAACCCGCAGTCCTTCCTCACCGCCATCATGCAGTCCATGGCCAGGAAGAACGAGTGGCCCCTGGACAAGATGTGTCTGTCTGTGGAAGTGACCAAGAAGAACCGGGAGGACATGACAGCCCCGCCCCGAGAGGGCTCCTACGTGTACGGGCTCTTCATGGAAGGTAACGGGGGTGCCGGTCCTGCTGGGCGGGCAGGAGAGGTGCGCGGAAGGGGCACGTGGCCTTGAGGCTGGGCGCTGGCCGGTGGCGCGGCTCCGAAGCCTGCCTGGAGCTCTGCCAGCAGCGGCGTGAGTGCCTGTTTCGAGGCAGTGCGGGACTCGGCCCTCCCAGGACGGCCCGGGGCCGCCCCGTCCCCCCGCCCCACACGGCGGCTGACGTCACCCCCTTACCCAGAGGCTGCAGGGCTCCCCGGTCCCCATATCAAAGACGAGCCAGCAAGAGTCGCGCTACATGTTTATTTTGGAATTACAGACAGGAAATACGAACACCATGAACAGGGGGAGTAGAAACAGAGCAGTCTGGTTAAAGGCAAATGAAAGTTCCGTGCGCGCACACATGTAATCACGTGCACTGTGCGTGCACACGCAGGCTAGACGCCACAGATGAAGGGAATCGGGGAACGTTAATCTCCCGTAACATTCAGCTGGAGGTAGGATTTCCTGCCGCTGAAATTAAGAAGGCTGACGGGTAGGTTCTAGAAACACCACACACGTGAGCAAGTGGCCCCCAGAGGCACGTGGCGGGGTCCCGGGGATCACTGCGTGTACCGCATTCCGTCCCGGTCCTCGGCTCCCGGCCAGCACACCACCCAGCGCCCGGGCACGACCCCACGGGCCACCCTGACCTCACTGTGCCGTCTTGCAGGGGCTCGCTGGGACACCCAGACCGGAGTCATCGCCGAAGCAAGGCTGAAGGAGCTGACGCCAGCCATGCCCGTCATCTTCATCAAGGCCATCCCTGTGGACCGCATGGAGACCAAGAACATCTATGAGTGTCCTGTGTACAAAACACGCCTCCGCGGCCCCACCTACGTCTGGACCTTTAACCTCAAGACCAAAGAGAAGGCGGCCAAGTGGATCCTGGCAGCCGTGGCCCTGCTCTTACAGGCCTAGCGTGGCTGCCTGGGGCCTGATCCGAACTTCAAACACACAATCAGAAGCTCAATCTTGCACTGTCATATTTTGATAGGAACTGCGGGTTGCTTTTTGTTCTAACTAATCCGGGCACTTTGGCACCACAGAAACGTGGCCCGGACCGAGGGAGGGGGCAGCGTGAAAGAGGGGGGCTCGGGCTGGATTAAAGCAGCGAAGTCACTTAACCGTGCCTGTCTGATTCACAGGGGCCTGGCATGGGCTTGGCAGCCGAGGCAAGCATCCCGGGGGGCCGTCGGCGTTGTTTTCTCCCACGGGTGGCACAGAGGCTGTGGGTGCAGCAGTCATGCCCTCTGGCCTGATGCCACATGCACGCCGCCCACCAGTGAGGGGACAGGGCGTTCCCTCACAGGCACGGCCACCTCCACACGGTCCCCTGAAGCACCGTTTCCTTTTCCCAGAGACCTAGAACCTCTGGATTAGGACAAAGCCTCCTCCCGTCGCCGGAGTTTGGAGACATGCCCACGCCAGAGGCCACTTCTCCGCTCGGGCTGAGCCGCTCCTGCACCCGCCCGCTTTCTAAGCCGTGGGAACAGAACACAGAGCGTGGATGCCGGGCCCACAGATAACTGAGCTCACAGGGTCCCTTCTTAGTGGACTTGGCATCTTCTTTTCCTCCCGCCCCAGGGCCCCCACAGCGTACTGTGGCAGGCGAGCTGGGGCAAGGGGTGCTGCTCGGCGCCCAAGAAATCCTGGCTTCCAGACAGGTGAGGCTCCCCCGCAGTGACCCGGGAAGGCCAACATCCGAATCCCTTCGGACAAGCCCCTCAGCCTGTTTGTGTTTCAGGCCCTTGAACTTGTCCAGGGACACAGAACTAAGAACTGTCCCCATGAGGCAAGGCGCCCCAAGCACACAGCCTGCTGCACACGGCGGGGGGTGGCGCGCCCTGGGACAACCCAGCTCACGCCACAGGCCCTGACTTTCTGTGGCTGTTCCAGCCACATGAGCGGGCTGCCCGTCGGGGCTGGCTGGGGTGGCAGGCAGACAGGACAGAGTGATGAGCCAGAAAACGGGGGCCACAGGGAAGGCAGCCAGCCGGGCCCACAGGCCGCGCCCCTGACGTCCTCAGGCTTAAATGTGGAGCACAGGGAGCCCTCTGGGAACACGTGGCTTCAGGCCAGGCTCAATCTGATCCTGAGGTTTCGTGAAAACGTTTTTCCAAGCATTCTCACCAGTGCCATGGGGAGCAGAGATCCCAGGAGACCGAACTCTGAGGGTGACAAGCCACAGCAGCCCTGGGGCCCGGAAGCTCATAAAAGAGGGAAAATTGCCCATCAAATCCTCCTGTGGGGACCTGGGGTCCAATCCCTTCAGGACCGCCCCTCAAGGCAGGCAGGACTCTGGGCCACCGGGCCAGGCTGCAGGGCAACCACTCTGCTGGCCAGGAGGGGTCGCTGCTGCCCTTCGTGTCCGAGCCAGAGGGGGCGCCTGAGGACCGGGGAGCCAGCAACTCCTCTGATGAGGGAGAAAACTACCAGTGGCCACCAGGCAACTCATTTTTAATCCCTGGTAATAACCACAAAATGGGAAGGTTTTCCAATTTGCCTTTAGAGCCTGAAATAAAACAATTTATTTCACGCGTATTGTGGGCAGCCGACAAAATTATCTCCCAACTTTCCAAGAGAGGATTCACCTTTGGGTTGCAATCTGGTGCCGGGGAAAACGGAGCGGACTGAAGCCCGCCTTGCCTCTGAAGGTGCCGACCTGCAGCCCCCAACTCTCTGCCCCGAGCCCCCATCTCCTGGGGGACTGGAGGGGCTGGCGGGGGGTGCCCAGGGCCATCTTGAGGGAATTGGCAGGGACAAAGTGAGCAGCTGCGCTTGGAGGGCACAGGCCCCAACTGCTCAAGCCGGGTTGTGACACAGTGTTTACTCCGGTCCCACAGAACCTGCAGGAATGTGAGTGCTGTTTACCGAAAGCCTCTCTCCAAACAGAAACCCGGTGCCCTGGCACATTCTTTTGGCTTCTCTAGTCTAATTGTCCTGTGGGACAATTTAATAACTGCTCTGAAGGCAAACAGTGTTAACGGGCGTGCCGCTGCCCCAGAGCAGTGTAGCCACGGCCCCGACTCCCAACCACCCAAGCCTGCATGTCTGCCCGCCCTGGGGAGGGGGAGGGGGCCGCAGGCGCTCTCAGTCCAAGACAAGGCGCCGGAGCGCCCCGTGCACACAGCCAGACTGTGCGGACGAGGCTGGAAGGTGACCATCGGCAGCCACCAGGCCCTGCAAGGGACACACGTGAAGGTGCTTCTGCGGCAGCGTGCAGGGACGGAAGGCATCTGTCCCCCTCCAGAGGATGGGCTGCCAGACCCGGGGGCAGAAAGGCCTTCTCTTGGGAAGGCGTCTCTCTGTGCAAGGTTCAAGCACCTAGAGATGAAGAGATTGGGCAGCAGGGTTTTGCAATCTGCTCCGGGAGACAAGGAGGGGACCCTGGGCTTTGACAAACCTACACGACAGGACGTGGGTTTTGAAGATGCCCTGCTGTGAGGTGTTTAGAGCAGATCCAATAAAAAGGTTCATTCATTCGCAAAGGAAAAAAACTGAGGGAAACCCACAGATGAAAGGACACTTGGCTGACAGGTCAGCGGACCACAAGTGTGGACCGTAATTGGAACTTCATTAAAAACTTTAATGAAATAAGACAACTGCAATTGTGAACACCTTTGGGGAATCTGAGGACGCTAAGGGACTCTTGCTAACGTCTCGGTCAGGTGTCACACTGGTGTATGTTTGGGTGGGATTTTTTTAAATAAGAGACACTATACTTGGGGGGAGAGATATGGCAATATACGCACGTTCTTTAAAAACATGGACCAGTATGTAAATGTCAAAAAAAAAAAAAACAGATAAGAGTCGAAAGTGGCTGCGGGGGAGGGGGAGTGAGAGAGGGCAGGAAACAGCTGCAGTCTGTCAGTTTTCTAGCCGTACTTTCTAAATTTGAACATTTGTGAACAAAATTAAAAGTCATTAAAATAGAGAAAAACTAAATGACGCCGTGAAATACAATGTGGTTTCAACGACAGAAGTGCAGCACCAGGGAGCCACTGCCACGCACCCCTGCGCTGCCGCCCGAGCCCCGCTCCCCGCCCCCCCCCCCCCCGTCGGGGGCATCTGGGGGTGAGAGCGGGCTCACTGGGGGGCAGCTGCACCCGCCCAGCCTCCCCACAGCCCCGCTCGAGGCCGCCTGAGCACGCAGCCCACGGCTCCGGGCGCCAAGAGGCAGCCGCTGTCCCCAGATCCCTGGTGGCAGCCTCCTCCTGGGTGGGCAGAGCGTGTCCTGTCACCAGAACTCGGCATCTCCGAGCGCCCCGCCTGCCGCCGTCACCCCGCCCCGTGCCGCCTAATCTAGCTCCGGGCCTCAACAACTTGGATGACGACCACGGTGACCCGAGAGACAGAGCCCTCCTGGGAACCCCCCCACCCGGAGGCGGAAGCCCCCAGCCCCACGCATGGCCTCACCAGGCGACACCTGTCCATCCTCAGAAAAAGTTCTTGATCAGCGGCGTCACCATCTTCACCCAGAGCTTCACCTGCCGACTGGGCTGCTCGAAGGTGGCAGAGGACACCACACCTGAGCGCAGGTAGAGCTGCTCCTGCTCCTGAGGAAGAGGGACAAACAGCCGTCAGGGTTTGCGCCCGGCGACGCGGCCCGTGGAGCCACCAGGTGCGGGAGGGCCGCTGGCACCCCTTCGCTGGCCAGCAAGCTCGGAGGTCCCGGCTTCTGCGCTTTCGAGACACGCACGTGCACCGGACGGGCAAGGCGGAGGCCAAGCCCAGCAGGTAGGAGCGACACAAGCCACCTCACTAAATGAGGCAGAGCAGCTCAGAGACATGATTTTTCAACGGGACAGTTTTTCTTTTCTCAAATCAGCAAAACACGGCTTTGTAACATCGTGACCCTGTGGCGACAGAGATCGAGGGCACAGGCGTCCTCGTGTGCTGCTGATGGAAACGGGGTCACCCCATCTTTCTAGGGAGCGACAGGAATGAAAGCCTCAGGGAGCTCCGCGTGCAGGAATTCAGGCCAAGAAAGGGGCCCCTGGGAGGCTCGGTCGATTAAGCGTCTGACTCTTGAGTTCGGCTCAGGTCATGGTCTCACAGTTCATGAGACGGAGCCCCGCGTCGGGCGCTGCGCCGACAGCGCGGAGTCTGTGTGGGATTCTCTCCCTCCCTCTCTGCCCCTCCCGCACTCGCTCTGTCTCTCAAAAGAAAGAAATAAATTTTTTTTAAATAATTTATCCCAAGAAAATAACTATGCACTCAAGACTCTTGTACGCTGGTATCTGTCCCAGCAGCATTTATAAATAGGGGAGAAACTGGAAACCACCTAAATGTCCAACGCCAACTAATTAAACATAATAAACCCACATGACAAACCAGCATTCACCATGACATAATCGTGTCCTAGAAGAACGACACAGAGAATACAATCCTAACGTCATTAAAAAGAATCAAACCAGCTACGCCTCTCACAGGCACAAAGACCGAATGACTGCCATGGATGGAAGCGTGGGCATCTTCCAATTCTTCTTAATGTCCACAACGAATGTTTACTTTGTATTTAAACACAAATTAAAAAACACTTAAAGAAGCCTTCTCTTAAGCTGTGCTTAGAATCTTCAAGTTTCTTTTTTTGTTTTTTTTTTTTTTTTAACAACACATCCTCGGCGTCCCGCGCTCCCATCGATAAGGGATCTGAGCGGCAGAGGGAAAGTGGCCCTGACTGCTTCCAGCGCTCGGGGCTGCGCACGGTCCCTCTCTGGATCTTGAGCCAGACTATCCCACAACATCGTGAGGACCCGACAGAATGGCCCTGAAGGCACCGCCCACTCGCTGCAGCAGCAGGGGGAGCACAGGGAGGGGGCTGCTCATGCTCCCTTCCCCGGGGAGCAGGGACGACCCAGGGAGAGCAGGGCGCAGAGGACACCTCGCCCTCCAGAACACGAGGAAGCTACGGGAAGCGTCCACAGCTTTCCCGGGGAGGGCCAGGCAGACCCAGGGCCCCCACTTCATTCCTCCTGCACGGTTCTCAGCTCACGGCCTTCGCCACAAGGGGCACGTGCACGCCGGGTGGGCTCTTCTAGGCCAGCTCTCACCCTTGGGCCTCCTGACGGCAGCAGCAAAGGCCCCCCTCTCTGGCCGGACGTGCCAGCCAGAGCCGCCTGCACTCGGGGAGACCGGTGTGCAGGAGTCTCCGCAGACCCAGCTCCAGCTTCATGTATGCAAAAGAATCCTCGGCCAAGATCTCAAGTAAATTACCAGAAACACTTCAGTTTCCTCATGGACCCCACAACAGGGCTGGAGAAGGAAGTCAGCTGATCAAGGTCACAATGCTGTTCAAGGGAGTCTTTCTTGGGTCACAAGTGGTAAACCGTGTTCTCTGAACAAAACCAGGAAGCTTTCAGTTTTTATCGTGCGTACTAAGTCAGGGGAGGGACTTCGGATCCTGATAAAAATCTCTCTATTCCCAGTGCCTGGCGTGCTACAAACAGGACCCTTCCCAGTACATCCCAAGGAGAACAGGGAGCAGGGACACGGGCAGCCGAGGTTTCAGGGCCTGTCTGGGCTATGGGGACCCTGTGTGGCTGGGCAGCCCCAGGATCAGGCACTGCACCGGCCACCTGGCGGGGTGAGGGGAGGGCCGAGTCCCAGCCTGCAGGCACACAGGTGGAATTATCTGGAAATGCGTTTCTTTGTTCCAAAGCCACAGATAACCAATGTGCCCCCCGAGGAGGAGCGGATGAGCTGCAGCAGCACGAACTGCCACCCTCCCACAGCCTAAATGAAGCCCCTGGGATTCAGGTTTGGGAAGAAAAGGAAAATATCCCAAATATGTCATTTGGGAAAAGAGCTCCTGACCACAACCGGCCCGGCTCTTCTCAAGATCCAGGATGTGGGTTCAATCCCCTTACTCGGCCAGTACCAGGACCCTGAGCACAGGCCTGGGGGGCGTCCCTCCCCCTGCCCCGCAAATCAACCCGGATCGTGTTGAACTCGTCCCGGCCCGAGGCCAAGTTCACAGCCGCAACTGTCTGCTGATGCCGGGCGGAAGCTCACACGAGCCCAGCAGACCCCGCCGGGGCCTCCGCTGTGGCCGCTCTGGGGCTTCCTCATTTTCTGGAAGCCTCACGGTAGCAAGAAACGTGCTGTGCGGATCGGATTGCGCGCCGGCCACCCAGAACACCACCCCTGCCACTTCCTCTCGCCCCTGGTCTCGAAGGCCTTCCCGGCACCAAGGCCCCACGGGCCGCTGACAGGACCCCAGACGGCAGGAGGCAGGTCCCGGGGCCGAGGCGGTTACCATTTCCTCGTCCGGCAACAAAGGCCCCAACAGTTTCGCAACACTAATTCCCAAACACTGGAGAATAAAAGCCTCACAAAGTCAATAGCCGAAGCTTCTGAGGTCTGGCCTACAGCAGCGTTATCTGTACTCCTATGACTCAGGAGGGAAGCTGGCACCTTCCATGGAAAGGCTTTGCTTTAAAGGTCACAAATTCACAAGCCCACAGCAGCACCCCAGTCTCCCGCGCAGGCTCGGTGCTGGCGCTCCCCCAAGTCCAGCAGCACTGCCACCGGCAGTCAGAGTCCCCCGAGAGCACGAGCAAAGGCTCAGTAACCTTCTGGTTCCCTCTGGAGGTAAAGTAGACTCTCACACCGTGGAAGGAGGGTGCAGGCGCCCCCGCCCCGGCGAGGAAACCAGGTTCTTCCCCTTGTTCTCTGCGCCCGATGGTGGCCACCTGCCGGCCAGCAGCACAGGGCCCAGGGTCGAGAACCTCGGGACAAAGGGCCGCTCTCCCCACTTCCGAGGGTCTTGGGGAAGACCCAAGTGGGTCTTCCGAGGGGAGCAGGAGGGTCCTCGGTGGGCCACCTGTGCCCGGTGGCCAGCATACCCCGTGCCAAGCCACCGGAGCACGCCCCACCTCCCACACCCTCTCCCAACTGCGATCATGAGGAAAATCACACAGAAATTCCAAGACATTGAAGTCCCCACAGAAAAGGGGACCTGCTCTGCCAATCGCCATCCCCCTGCCAAGGGGAGGGAGCTGAGGCAGCCACGAGTTTCTGCTGGGTCTGCACATCGCCCACCTCCAAACTCTGCAAACGCACCACGAGGGACCCCCGCTGCTGGCTGGCACACTTCCGGACCCTCCCCACCGCCTCCTGTGCGTTCAGTCCCCAAGCCAGAGCCTCCCAAGGGAACCCACTGGGGAGCGAGAGAAAGAGAACCCAGGTGATGAGCGCACGGGGACCTA
Source organism: Cryptoprocta ferox (assembly GCA_028646485.1). Taxonomy (NCBI): domain Eukaryota; kingdom Metazoa; phylum Chordata; class Mammalia; order Carnivora; family Eupleridae; genus Cryptoprocta; species Cryptoprocta ferox. Next base: position 53,675,959 of record CM053565.1, on the reverse strand, counting down.
GGAACAGGACTGTCCCAGGCCTTGAAATGACTCTGTTCTCCACGAAGCCCCTCTGCACTGGCGCTCGGGGCTCCTCACGAGGGCTGCCTCTTCTCTGCGTCTCCTGGCAGAGACACTGGCTCCCTGAGTACCCTCCCTGCGGAGGCTGCTCGCTGCGGCCCCGGGGCTTGAGTGAGCCCGGCTCCTCCCCGTCTCGGCCCTGCATGCGGACCTGCGTTCTTACGGGAGGCCAGGGACCGCGGCTTGTTCCTACTGTGTGTCCCCGTCCCCGTGAGAAAACAGTGCTCTCCTCCGCACTGGAAGGATCCCCCAGGGCGGTGGGGCAGCACGGGGGGGCAGCCACATCTCAGGGCGGCCCCACCACAGGTTCCTCTCGGGACCACCACTCCCCCCCGTACACCCCCAGCAGACTTGGAGGATGCGGTTCTTTCTCACGCAGAAGGCGATGGCAGAGACGGCTCTCGGGGGACCCAGTGACGCAAGCAGGGCACCCAGCCACCCCCCCAACTCGCCCCAGGAAACCCCCCTTGCCCCAACCCACCTGGTGAAGCTGCTGCTGCAGGGCCCGGCTCTCCGTCACTATGGCGATCTGGGCCTCTAGGTCCCGGTGAACCGACCTGTACCCAAAATTAGGAGAGCCAATCAGCGTGAGGCAGGGCAGGGCGCTCCCTGCCAGGTACAGCCAGAGGCCTGCAGGGAAAAGGAAACGTGCAGACAGGACATGAGCATCTGCCGAGGGCCTCTCCCCGCCTCGCTCCATTCAACCTATGAGAAAAGCAGCCCTGGCAGGAAGGAGCCATCGGGCAGGACGCGCTCTCGGCCCGGGCGCCACCAGGAGGGCAGGGCCCCCCGGCGTCCCTTGCCCAAGCACGGCGAGAAGTGGGTTCTCCAGGGTTCCGCTGTCACCGCCCCGAGCAGCAGCCCCTCCCGGAGACCTCGGGGCCTCTAGTCCCCCCTCCGAACCGCCTCAGCCACGTCTTGGCCACTGAGGCGTGGAACCCACCGTGGCCAGAGGCTCCACGGTCCTGCCTCGAGCACTGAGGGGATGAAGTGCACCTGAATCCAGTCCATACCTGCTTCTCGGGAAAGACACCCCCGCTGTGCTAAGACGGTGGATGAGGGAACAGCGACCCTTCTCCCCAAGCCCGCAGGTGTGGGGCTGTCACACGGGGGGCAGGGGGACAGGGGCTCCCCATAAGTACAGGTTACTCCATTCTGCAGCCCTTCCCACCTAGGGACATCCGATTCTCTGTCTCAGGCTGTCAACACACCACACCCACAGGGACACCAGAAGTGAGTGCCTGCTGGGGACTCGGGGACATCCAAGGCAAAGCCCACTAGAGGCCAGGGGAGGAGAGACCCTAAGAGGCCCTGTAAGTTTCTGTCCCGCCCCAGAGAACACGGTTTCCCCTATTTTGCTAGGAAATGAGGCAACCGACAGCCCAGCCAGAGAAAAGACCAGGCAGTGCGAGCAACCATGGGGTACGGGGTCCTGCCTCGTCCCTCAGCACGCTGACAGGTTTGTCACGAAGGCTGTGGGTTCTCTCAGAATCCCGAACTATCCCGAAACAGACAAGAGGCAGGTCCTCCGCTGTGCCCCCCATCCCCCGAGTCCCAAGGCCTGCCTGCACGGCCCAGTGCCCCTCACAACTACTTCTGCAAAGACCACGTCCCAAACCTGACCTCCCCAGGACATCTGCCGCCCTAGACTGACTTCCTCCTACGGGACCCCAGACCTGAGTCTGGCCCCCGCCTTTGCCTGCACATCACACCAAGAACGCTCGGCCCAGAAAACCCGGCCCGATGTCCAGTGCCCAAGTCGGCCGCGGGGCCCCCCTGCTCAGGGTCAGCCTCCCCGGACCCCCCCCCACCACCGCTGGTCTCCCCTCTACCAGCATGGCCCTTTCGAAGGGCCCCCAGGCACGCGTGACCCTCGTGAGCGAATCAACGACATGTAATACACACCAAGGAGCCTAAAATAGAAGGCCATTTCCTAATTCTCTCTCAGAGCAAGAGCATTTCCAAGAATATCTTGGGTAAGAGATGACGACGCTCTGCTGCCTGTTCCTGTAATGGGCCTGACCCCCCGCTCCCCACACACGGGGGCCACATCAAAGCCGCCTGCCTGCCTGTGTGTGCCGCTCAGGCAACCGCACCGTCCCGTGGGGCCACTGCAGCCCAGGCAACCACGCAGCTCCCCTTATCTCGTGTCCAGAGACCACGGGGTGGGCCAAATGCCCGGGGAGGTCCAGGCGGAATGGCTGCGCCCAGTCCCCTGCAGTTCTGGCTCCCTGCCTACGCCAGGCTCCGCCTCTCCCGCCCCTCCTCTCCACAAAGCCTGCAGCTGGGGGGACAGGCCCAGCAACAGAGGAAGAAAGGCCCCGTGCCACTGCTGTTCCAACTCTCGTGATGGGCTCAGAAAGACTGAAGATCATCGGGCTGCTGAGCGCTGCCCATCCAGCCGGCCATCCCAAGCCCACCCCCACAGGGCGGGGACAGGGAGCGGCAGGGAGGCCTGACTCCCAGGCGGGGGTGGGGGGGGTGGCATGAGCTAAGGCGGATGTAAATCATGCCACCCTGAGTGCGTCCATCCGAGGCTCCTGGACTACAGGGCCTGGCGGGGAAGGCCGAGAGGGCCTGGTCCTGTGTGTTCTTTTCGTTTCTGAGATCTGCCTAAACGCAGACGGCTTCCTCACGAGGCAACCTAGGGGCCCACCACGGGAGGTGGGGGGGCCCACCACGGGAGGTGGGTGGCCCCTCCCCGGCCCCCTCCGACAGCTCCTTGTGCCCGTCGCCGCTGCCCAGCCCGCCTCCACTACCAGCCCCCAAGAGCTTGTAGACCTGTCCTTCCTAATCGCCGGCCCCGAAGGCCCCCTTGTTCTTAGATACGCCGTCCGTGTGTGCGCTGTGCGTAGGCGTCCCTGGGCTCTAGGTGCAGCGAGGCCGGATCTTTCTAGCACTTTCCCGGCACTGTCACCCCGTTGAGAAGGCAGGACTGACACCTCGGGTCTTCTGTCAGCTTTGCCCTCTGGCCCAGGCCAGCCTCAGGGACAGAACGAGGGAGTGAAGGGGGGCTCGCAGCCTGTGACCGGCCCCCCAACTTCCTCTGTAGGCCCAAGTGGACCCCGATCCTTCTCCACCCGAAGGACGTAAAGCCCACAGACGGCAAGGCCACGCGGCGTGGTACCTGTGCCCCAGGGGCTCGGGATGCAGCCCCAGGAACAGCCAGCCACCCTGTGTGCAAAGCTCCGCAAGGTGGATGTCTTGACCTGAGACAGCTGGGAACTCAAGAGGGTGCATCCCTGCCCTGGGCCTGAGCACACTGGGAGGGCAAGGGGAGGGGGAGGGGATCGGTGCACTTCCCAGCAGGGCCATACGCCTGTTGCCTGTTACCAAGCCCCGGGCCTGACCTTTGTGCTCAACACCAACATCCATCTTAGGATCTGCCACACTCTGCAGCTAAAGCGACAGCACGGCCCAGGGGTGGGGCCTGGCCGAGGGCGGTCCTCGGGCCCTAAGGGAGCACCCTGGGGGGACACAGATGACTGGACAAGACCCGAGGCTACTGTGGGCTCCAGGCTCTGGAAGGAAGTCCCTCCTCACCCCGTCCTGGGGCCTCCTCTGCTGCTCTGCCTGCACCTCCAGGGCCTTCCACGCACAGTCCCAGGTCTCAGCGTGGCGCCACAGAGTAAAGCAGGTGGCCCAACGGCTCCCATGTGTTCGCTCACCAGGCCTCTGAGCCCCGGCCACTTCCAGCCTCACTGCCCCCCGAGGCCGCCCCCCCTCACTCGTCATGCCTCGAGAGGTCTCGGAGGTCCTGCTCCCTCGGCCCGCACCCTTGGGCCAGGGACTGTGTCCAGTGTCCCCTCCACAGAGAGGCCTTCCTAACCCCCCATTTAACAGCTCTGCTCCCTCCCCCTGCTCTGGTCTTCTCCACAACCCTTTCCACCACTGGACGTTGTATATGAATAGATTCATCAGTCCATTACCTGCTTCCTGTTAAAGGAGACCTGCTGACAGGGCAGGGACTCTGTCTTGCCTCCAGTGACTTACTCCCAACCTTGAATGCTGCCTGGCACGCAGCAGACACTCGACAAATACTTGTTTAAGCAAGATGAATGAGGCTAAAAGAGCATCTCCGGACACACGACGAAGTAGGAAAAGCTCTGAGTTCCAAAGCAAGGGCTCAGGAACGCGTCTGGTCAGGGGCCTTCTCTGAGTATCGCTGCAAAGAAAGTTTTAACTTACACGTCCCCTCCTTCATCTCTGCCACAAAACTGTGCGATAAATTTCAGAGGCCCTCAGACCCCTGTAAAAACCACCGGGAGCGGGAGGCATCACAGTCCCGCCCGCCGAGGACTGAGCGCCCGCCTGCGGCACTCCGGGCCACTTGGAGAGGCTGCCTGCCCCGGTGCCCGCCTGCCGGCGCCCAGGGGAGCCACGCGTGCCCCGGGCACACGGGGTGCGGCTGCCTGGCTCGCACTGCAAGCTCACCTTCGGGCACTATGCCAACCAGCCTGTCGGGAAAGCAGTAAAAATAGTGACAATTCTCACAATCATTAACAGATCCCTCTGTCAGCAGGAGCCAGAAATCTCTTAATCCCACGGCCCGGCCCCGCCCCAGCCACACACGGCGCTCCCGGTGCTGGGACACCGCACCCAGATGAAATCGAAGGCAACACCTCAAAACTCGTTTTCTGATCCTGCCCGAGATGTCCTCCAGTGTGGACGTGGCCCCTGCCTGACAGGGGTGCCGGCTGCGCTGCGGCAAGGCCGGGGGAGCTGCGTGCCTCGTGCTCGCAGCCAGAAGTCCCACGATGGGGCTGGCGGCTCAGGCCACTCCCCTGCCGGGAGCAGGAGAGGTGGGCAGCAGGCCTCACACACACACACACACACACACACACACACACACAGCACCCCCACTCAGGCGCCCCCAGGGCTGCTGCCGCTCCAAGACCTAAAGAGGTCAGATCGCTGGCATGGCACATGGCGGATACAGTGCTCACAACTGCTGACAAGACCCCCCTGCGCCTGGCCCCTCACCCCACTCTCAACCGGGACCAGGTTTCAAAGGGGGAATCCCTGTAGCAGCCGAGATGTCCTTCAGGGAGGGGGGAGGGGGGAGGATAAACCGTGGTCCGTCCAGACAACGCAATGTTACTTAGCACTAAAAGCAGAGAGCTGTGAAGCCGCGAAAAGCTAAAAGGTTTAAGAACCTCAAACGCACGGCGCTAAGTGAATGAAGCCAACCTGAAAAAGTCAGACGGTGATTCTAACTGTGCGACCTTCTGGAGAACATGGAAGCAGTAAAAGGACCAGTGGCTGCCAGGGTTTGGGGGGAAGAGGGAGGGACGGACAGGAAGCACGGAGGGGTTTAGGGCAGTGAACCAGTCCATATGATACTGTGACTCCGGACACACGTCCCCATCCGTGTGAACTCCTGAACACCCAGGCAAGCCTCACTGTAAAGCATGGGCTCTGGGTGACGCCCCTGCATCAAACGCGCATCAGTGATGAGGAACGTGCCATGCTGGGGCTGGGTGCTGACACGAGAGGGTGTGGGCAAGCTCAGTACCTTCCTCCCAAGTTTGCTCTGAACCCGAACTGCTCTAAAGAAATTAAGGCTTCGGGAAGTAAATACATAAAATAAGTAAGAGTAGTGACTGTCACTTAAAAGGGAAAAAATAATTACCCGAGCCGTGAAGCGCCGTGCTGGGCACCAACGCCCGCATGGTAAACGGAAGCAGGGTTGGAAAGAAGAAACAGGGACGGACGCCCAGCGCCTTCTCAGGTGACCCGCCGGCAGCACTCGTGGTGCTTCCCGCTTGCGGAACCTCCCGCAACCTCGCCTGCCGGGAAAGGAGCGAGGCCAGGCAACAGGAAACCGCCCAGAAGAGCTGACAGCTGCCAGGTGACTCCCGTCTGCCGTGGGCCCCCTTCCGGCCTGCACCCCCGACAGGCCTCCAGCTTCGGCAGCGTCCTGCCCTGACCCACAGGGGGAGCGGCAACAAAACCCCAGGTCACAAGGACGCTCTCCTCGCCAAGAGCCCCAGGACCTCCCTGGGCCCATCCACCTGCTGCTCCCCTGCGACACGCGGGCATCTGGGCCCCGTGTGCTCCGGCACGCACGCCATGGCTCCCCGGACGCCTCTCCCCGCCTGCTGGCGGCCACACGGCCACTTCACGGAACCAGGTCCCTCCCCTTCTGCCAAAGGTAAAACTCGGCGAAGAACTAGGCTTCAGGACTCCCAAGTCTGGGGCCTCCGCGGCGTTCCGAAGTGGTAGCCTTTGCAAAAATCCGAAGAACACGAAACAGACCACGTGGCAAAACTCTAGAGTACGTGCCTTTAAATGGTGGAAGGTTCCTCCGGGACTCTGAGGCAATATGAAAATGTGGTAGAAGAGCACCGAAGGGGCTCACGGTTGGTTGAGCGGCCAGCTCTTGATTGCGGCTCAGGTCAGGGTACCGGGGCCGTGGGATCAAGCCCCAGGTCAGGCCCTCAATGAAGGATGCACCCCGGCCCCTGGAACTTCCTGCCTTCCCCTGGCACCCGCTGACCGGTGCGGTCACTTCCACGAGGGGGACGCCCCCCCACAGCCTGTTGGCTTCCCGCAGGCAGGGAGCACGCAGAGTGTTCCCGAGTCGCCACACTCAGCGGCCACCAGCAGGTTCAACACAGAGCCCCTCCAGGCCTGACTCCCGGGGTGGGGTCGGGGGGCAGCGCTGTCGGACGCACATGGACATGAACGCGGCGAACGTGGGATCCAGCTCGCTCTCCTCACCGAGGGCTTCTGGGAGCATCAGGGGCCGAGATCAGCCAGGCCTGTATCCCGCGGGGCCCCGGATGAGGCCATCCAGTACTGGCTACTCAGCCCTCGACAGGAACAAACAGGCGCTCCGCCGTTCCCAGCACAGGCCTGGCCGAGGGGGGACAGCACGCCCAGCCATCTCCCCCGCCAGCACCTGGGTGCTGCTTTGGGGAGAGTGAGCACCCGGGGATGAGCCGGAGAAGGGGGCCGGCTTAGGACCCCCCACCCCTCCAGGACCAATCACGGTCACAGGAGAGGACGCTGGGCTCTCCAGCACTGAGGGGTCTCTGAGCCCTGGCTCCTCCTCGTGGACCCATCCCCCCAGTCTGTCACACACGTGCCCTGGGATCCTGGTATCACACACGTGCCCTTCCCCACTAACCCGCTGCTCCCGGGAGTGTAGGGCCCCGCCCGAGGCGGGCGGGAGGGCAGAAGCATGCCAGTCCGGGAAAAGGCGAGACGCACTGGAAAAGCCGGTTGGGTGTTTCTGTTTCAACGGTAACTGAGAAGTCGCTGCACGTTTATCAGCGCGGCTTCGGGGAAACAACCCCCAGCCCAGTCACAACGGTCAGGCCAGGGGACCTCCTTGCTGATCTCGCCACGGGACAGACCGGGAGCGGGCGCCCTCTAGGCGGGCCCCGCACAGCTCCCCGGGCCCTCGCGTCCTCTCAGCTTCTCCTGCCGTCCAGCTCTCCGTCTTCCATACCCCACGCCCAGGTACCGCTGTTATTCTCACAAGTGACGAACCCAATCCTAAGACACTTCCCACGCCCTCACGGGCCAGCCCCCCCTGCCCGCTGGGACAGTCCGCGTCCACACCCCGGGCCTCCCAGCAGCAAGCGGGAACCACCCCCGAGGCCAGAAGCTGCACCAGTCTGAGCTGCGACACTGATTCTTGAGGCGTCAGAAACTGCTGGAGAGGTTTTCTAAATGCCATGTTGACTTCATCCCCAGAGGGTGGATCCAGGTCTAGGGCTTTCGTGTTTCTCATCGCGTACCCCCAGGTGAAAGCACCAATGTAATAAAAAAAAAAAAAAAAAGTTCCACCCAATGATCCCAAAAGGACCTCAAATCTAAACAACGCAGACAAGCGGCGGTGGCTGTCTGCAGCCTGGACTCCCGATCCGAGACCAGAGGCTGAGGCACCACCGTCCTCTCCCTCCTCGATCAGCCCTTCCGCAAGATGCCAGGGTCAGCACAAGAGGCCTGTGGACCACCAAAGAGAAGCCAGACAAGCCACGCACTTCACTCATGGCCAGGGGCTCTCTGTGCGAGCCTCTGTTCCTTGAGACACAGGACTATGGTCCGTAGAGCACGGGAAGGAGTGACTACACGTGAGGCGGGTGCCCTTGCAGCACGAAGCAGCAGCGAGGTTATCCCTCGGCTAAGCACAAGGTCTTAAAGCCGTTTATCCCCGTCTCAGACCGCGTTCCTGGGGTTACCGCACATGTGGGCTGCCCCGGGAGCGCACGCCGGTGCCTGCGGGGGATCACACCCCACATACGGTTCAGACCACGACCCGCGTATGGGCAGCGCCGTGCAGCTAAGAACAGAAAAGACAGGGCCTCCTCGACCTTCTCAGCTATGAAAAAAAAGCAGGATTCACACAGAAGAAAAAGGACCGTGGTGGTGAGGCAAAGACTGAAAAACTGGGCTGTTGAATGCCAAATAAATAATCCCCAACGACTCCTCTGTCCCTGAGAAGAGCATAGCCAATGCGGAAACACTCCAAGGACCAAGGGAAGGTGACATCACGCACCTTTTCACCCATCTGAGAAGTTACGAGTAGACTTTCTAAAACAGCCACCCAGGGGCGCCTGGCTGGCTCAGTCGGTTAAGCATCCGACTTTGGCTCAGATCATGATCTCACGGTTCGTGGGTTCGAGCCCCGCATCAGGCTCTGTGCAGACAGCTCAGAGCCTGGAGCTGCTTCGGATTCTGTGTCTCCCTCTCCTCCTGCCCCTCCCCCACTCACGCTGTTTCTGTCTCAATAATAAATAAAAACATTTTTTAAAAAATTTAAAAATAAATAAATAAAACCACCACCCAAGTCACAGGAGCTTCTAACTTCTGGGCGCATCAAAGGGAGAACCTGGTGTAACCGAAACGCGCTCAGATGAGAGGGTGCAGCACAGGCGCCCAGGACAGGAGGGCCGCGCGCCGGCCGCCGCCACCGCCGCGTACCTTTGGCATGGAACGTCCAGCCCCTCCGCCAGTACTCCTGGAGCTGCACCCGCTCCTGCTGCCCCAGGCTGCACACCTCGCCGTAGAACTGCCGTTCGATGTGCACGTAGGCGGCCGGGATGGCACCGGCCACCCCCTTGGCCCCAAAGAAGCCGTTCACCTCCGGGGAGGCCAGGAGGATCTGGTACTCGGCCCGCGTGCCCAAGACCAGGTCCATGTAGGCCTGGGTCAGGTTGAAGTAGCCCGTGGTGAGGTAGACCTTGGCGCCTCGCTCCGCCTCCGTCAGCAGGGTCTCGGTGACAATCTCGTCGATCTGGATCTCAAAGGGCTTCATCTGGATCAGTGGGTAAATCCAGGTGTCGGGGGCCGGCCTCCGGTCACCAGCAGCCGCTGCGTCCTCCTGGACCAAAAGGGAGTCGCCGTGGAAGGTCTGGGCGTGCAGCACTTGCTGGCGGGCCCTGGCCGAGTTTATCACATCCATTACCCTCTTGTTGGCCGCCCTACAGTAGGCAGCCCGGTCACCTACAGGGACACAGGGGAGGAAGGAAAGCAGAGGCTCTGGTCTCCTGCCTGGCACGGGGACACAGCACGACACTGGCAAGCGCAGACGCCCCAGCTGCCCATGTAGCGACATGCTTCCACCAAGCACAGGCGCCAGGCCACAAGCGAGGCTCCCCGTGGACAGAAAGGTCCAAAGAGCCCACGCCAGGGGACGGGAAAAGGCCTCCATCAGTCCCACCTACACAAAACAGACCAGACTACTTGAAGGGGACGGAAATCAAGGGACTGGGACCTTGGGATGCAGTGCCTGGGAGGGGCCTGACGCGCACGCTCCTGACCTGCACCGGGTGGCTGGTGGTCAGCGGGCACGCTGCACTTGAGAGCGTTTAACAACAAAGGTGCATGTAGGTGTGTGACCCACAAAATGTGGGCACAACTGCGGGCCAAGCAAGTGCCACATGGTGGGATAGTGGGAGGGGGGCCCTGGAGGTACAGTGCGGGGACAGGCAGGCTCGGGGCCCCAGGTGCCTACACGAGACGCTAGTGGCGAGCGGCTGTCCGGACACACCAGATGGACGAAAAATGACCATAAACACGGTCAGTAGGTGAACACTCACGAGGCAGCGTCCAACCTGAAGGGTCAGGGGAAGACCAAAAGCCCAGTAGGAGCAGGGAGAGCAAGGCGCAGAAGGGAACAGAACGGTGTGACGCTGGAGTGTCCGCACTGCGCAGAGCCGGCCCTCTGGGGAGGTGAGCAAACAGCGGGCCCTGGGCAATGCTGAGCCAGAGTCAGGGAGGAACAGGCCAGCACGGCGGTCCCGGCCCTTACTCGCCCCCACACCTGAGCGCCTTTGCAGGTGGGCTCCAGGACAAGAAGGGGTGGCCTGTGCAAACCGCGTCACAGTAACAGCAGCACACACACGGGAGGAGGCGTCCGCCCACCACAGGTGGTCTCAGGCTGTCCCTCTGTCACAAGTGTCCCTCACATCCCTCTGAGCTACTGTGGTCCCCGGGGCACAGCTGTGCAGGCCCAGCCGGCCCCACCTGCCCCCCGAACATGTTGACTCATCCTTCCCAGAATGTGGGGCCCTCTTCTCTGCATATTCGTGCCTGGCCTGTGAAGTCAGACCAGGGGTCAGCCGACGTCTCCTGTCCGGGCCACATAGCTCAGTATTGCAGGCTTTGTGAGCCACAGGACAAAACTGAGAACACGTAGGTGCTCATATGACAAGAGAGAAAACAAATTTCCACAATCTTTTTTATTGATAAAAACGCAAAGTGCCAGAGTAATAACGGAGCGTCCAGGCTGGCACCGGGCAGGGCAGGCACCCGATCCCAGACTGGTGCCCCAGACAGGGGCTCTTCTCCTGACGCGGGCAGGCTTACCCCTCCCTGCGCTGCTGACACTGTTGCAAATTCAGCAGCGGGCCTCCCCAAAGGCCACCAGG